>MU946108.1:0-26023 GCA_036418165.1 Cooperia oncophora
AACGCTATTACTTATGGGCCAACCCAATAGTTTGAACGATTTATAATTTCTATGATAATTCCATAGTTTCGCTAGGGAGCCATACGTTGTTATCTGACCTTTATGAAGAAAATTTATGAAAATTTCCAAAAAGTGGTTCAATTTCCATCTGGCACGTGCCCTTAGACAACGACTAAGCGTTCATGATATCCTCCCTCTGGGCTCATTAGCACGCAAGGGTAGTGAAGGAGCTAACAATGATGTTGTTTGAGTTCACCGCTACCATTAATGCAAATATACTCCAAACGATCATCTAACCTGTGAAAAACAAAGTTGTGAACCAATGATCCAACCTTAGAAGCACGTACTGAATTCTGTCCCGCTGTGTTCGGAAGAAACCTTCCTGAGATAGAGTGCATAATTTCAGTTTCTGTATGTAAATTGTAGCTGTGTTCAAGTAACAGCGTCGCAATTTGTAAGTCTCCTCCCAGCGGCGCCATCAGTGAAGTCAACTAGGTATCAGAAAAGTAGCTGTGGTGTAGCTGTGGCCGGCAAAAAGGAAGGAGCGTACTATCCTTTCCACTTCGCATGACGGTTCGTGTCAGTAGGGATGAATTTGGCACGGCGCTGAACCCGTTTTCCACCAGCTGTTGAAGCGAGCAAGCTCGAGACTGTGAATAATACCGTCGTTCTCCATATTCACCCCTCTTCACCCTTCAACAAGAGGTGGAGAAGAAGTTGGAGGCGCGCCAAACCTAGTCTCACTGACGTGCCCCATAATAAGTAGCGAGCAATGCTGTATAGTGAGTGTGAAAATCGCCAATCGGAAAAAATTGTTAAAAAAAAGTGTTACCATCGCATGGAGCTGCGATCACCCTCTGCAAGTTTTCCTTCGGAGGGTGGTCGCAACCCTGCCCCATGCGATAGTAACACTTCGCCGATGGCACTCCCACAGCAATGCACCGTGACTGTGAGAGCCATTATCATTCCAGTATGCGAAAGATCTACCTAGCCTTCAGGTAGGACGCTGGGAGTGGTATCTCATCCATTCAACGCCAGCTAACTAGCTTGATGAACCTCTCAAGAGAATTCCTTAATTTATTAGAACTCTTCAAAGGACAGTTAGAGGAGAAAGATGTTGCGAGGGAGGGGATGTCTGTGAAAGGACAAATTTTTTGAAGATCCATTCTGAAGTCACTTTTGTAAAGTGCAAAATGTGACACCATTTGTGTAAAGTGCGACTTCCAGAAAGTTTGCTAGTATGATTTGCCTTTCTGTTGCTCTAGACCGATAATTAGCTACTACAAAATTGATGGTTGCCCCCCCCCCTCATGTGCCTACGAGTGCCTTTGCTGAAGATATTACAAAGGTACTAATTCAACTCTTACAACTTTGTAATTACACTTCGCGAACTTTAGAGTAGGAGTGGAATCAGAACCGACTCACTAGATTGCTCCCGTACAATCGCAGTAGATAAAGCAGCCATAATTCCACGAGTCTTCGACGAAGCAAGACACTGCTGCGTGGATGAGATATCAGAGACAAAGGGTGAACAGAAAGACGAGCAATACGATAAAGATCGGTCGGTCAGAGGTGCTAACAACTGTTACCGTCTGGTTGAGGCAACTTCCGTAGGGTGGCATTCATTGACGAGTAAGGCAGAATCAGGATCACACCCATGTGACCAGTCCATACTTGTGCCTCTGCCTTACCACTTAAAGACACATAGTACGCTCATACACATTGAGGGTGTATGAGACTATCAGCCCCCCAGATGTCGATGTGTCGTGGTCCCCCCGCCCAAACATGCCCAGGAATGGAGATACAGGGCCGTGAAACACGCTAATTCTTCCATGCTCCGCCCACTGCCTTTTTACGGCGCAGATTCCCGCCGTTCATAACATCCGTTGCAAGCGCGCCTGTCGCGTGCGGCTCCTTGGCACTTTGCCAAGTCCTTTAATTGCGCTCTCAAATACAAGTAAAAACGCAATTTCCTGATGCGGATAACATTGGAGGTGCTACAAAATAAGAACAGAAGATGATGACGAGGGCCAGAACTCAAGAGCAACTCGGCTGCATCTGCAGTATCCATCAGAGGCCGCGCATTCCCACAAAACATGAGAATGTGTATGAGCGTACTATGTGTCTTTAAGGTCGTGGGTTTTCAAATGCGATGTGGCGAGTACTTACATCCTCATCACTGCGGACTGTCGGGGCGGCACAGCCGCGCTGCACTGTGACGCGACAGCGGCTGCGGCTCGGTGACGGTGAATCAGCTGATTTCGATGGAATTCGGCTGCAAATTCCCACTTTTTCAGCTCTTCAAGCTTCGAAAGTGGAAGGTGAGTTATTTTGAACAATTTTGAATTGTACTGGCTCTAATTTCCTTTATTTTTATGTCTATTATTATGCTCTTTTCCTTGTATTTTTATTTATATTTATTTATTTACTTATGCGTGATAACGCGCTCAAACGAAACAAAGTAGCAATTCAGAGAAAGAATTAGTTTCCGAAGCAAACAATAAACCAGAACAAAATCCGAAAAAAAACAAAAAAGAATTCGACTGCATTCCATTTTCTGGCAGTTACCCTAAGAGGTCGTGAAGAATCAATCAAAGCAGCTCTTAGTTGGTCAAAAGGATGGAGTCTAGAATAAGTAGGCGGAAGGGAAGGAGTCAGAGAAGAGTATTTGGCCAAGATGCCATAGACTAGAAAGGAAGCAAAGAAAGCGGTATCGTAGTGACCGTAAGGGTTGCTCACAAGGTACTAGTAACTAGTGATGAAGCTACTGTCCGCACCAGCTGGTCATGGTGCCCTTAGCGCCACATGAGGGGTCATGGGGTATGCCGGCACTCGGGTATACCAGCAGCCCACGTGGAACCGGCATACAGGTCAGAAGCGACAAAATAAGATGCCCTAGAGCCTTGATCAGAGCAGACGTTGCAAGAAGATAAACTTCATGAGTAAAGAGGGAGTAGAACAGAGAAACTGGATAATCTCCTCCTCCTGACCAACCAAGGGAAAGCAGAAGCAAGTTTCAGGGCAACTGGTGAAGAAGTAAAAAACTATAACTATGTGATATCTGACGAAATCCCTCAACGAATAAAGGTGCTAGGAAAACAGAGCTGCTAAAAATTCTAACAGACTGAAGCGTCCAACAGTGGATCGAAAAGAATAAATACATGAAGCTAAACGCTAGAGAGCTCTATGTGGGAGCCCTAACATCCAGCCAAGTCAGCATCAAGTTCCAGCTGTGGCTTATAGGCACCAGCGAAGGGAGTCTCCAGTGAGAGCACGGCAGCAGCACACGGAAGGGAAGAACATTACTGAAAAGGAAACAGCCGAACTATATCAAGTGGAGGGATTGAGAATTTGATCAAGATTCACCTTGTTCAATCTTCTTTAAACGAAGCGCTACCGAGTGATCCAAGTATTTCCGGGGGTAGCGAATTCAACCATCTAGCACATCGGTAAAATATGACATTCAGCGTCAAAGCGCGATGTCTAGGGCCAACGCGAGAATAGTCCAGGTTAAACCCACCTCGCCTACCTCCAACTGGTCTGAAGAGCCAGTACTTACTACAGCGCAACTTAGATTCCCTACGGAGGACTCGAAAGCCGAACACTAAATCAGCAATCACCCGCCTGAATTGTAACGATTTCATTGAAAACACCTTTAGGCGCTCAACATAAGGAGGCAAATCACTGCGACTCAGTGTTGCGCGTAATCGGTACCAAAGGAGGCGGGTAAACACACGCTGAACCTTTTCAATTTACTGATATACTTCTTGATATAAGGGCTCCAGATCTGTGAGCAATATTCAAGATGTGGCAGTACGTAGGCCTTGTATAGACGAGTGAGCACTGCCGCATCCGAAGATTGCACATTACGGAAAAGTGCGAATAAGTTGGTGAAAGCTTTCTCTACGGCTTGGTTTATGTGAGAGTAGAAGTTCAGCTTTGAGTCAAAAAGGACACCAAGATCCATGGCAGACTGACACGTCGTAAGCTTAATGTCGTTGATGTGATTGCCTTTATTGTATTAGTATTTTGCCTTATTTCAGGCATTTATTCAAATGGCTTGCATTCTTTCAGATTCATTCAGAGCCAGTACAATTTAAAATTGTTCAAAATAACTCACCTTCCACTTTCGAAGCTTGAAGAGCTGAAAAAGTGGGAATTCGCAGCCGAATTCCATGGAAATCAGCTGATTCGCCGTCACCGAGCCGCAGCCGCTGTCGCGTCACAGTGCAGCGCGGCTCAGCCGCCCCGACAGTCCGCAATGATGAGGAATGTACACTCCATATCACCTGGACAGAGAGGGCGTGGTCGAGCACTTCATTCGAACGGGGATAGAATATGTTTCTCGTATGACCCTTTAAATTCGAGCAATTATTGCCACTGTGCCAGACAAATAGGCGATTAGAAGTCTTCCAAACAAGTAGCCGCCACCATGTACAAATGGAGCAAGCACACACTTTCTTCTATTTTCCAAGATATGAGCGCGAGGACCATGCACACAACAATTCCATCCTCTCGAAAGAGTCGGTATTTAATCACGGCGCCTAGTGGATGGAGAGCCTGGTACTCCGTACCGGGTCCGTCCCAGAAGTTAACCCCTTGCATCTGGTAAGCGCAGACACTCACCACTACACCACCTCTGCAAGGATGCAGGGGGGGGGAGGTAGCACTTTGCATACTATAGAGTCACCGTAGCAGAAAGGACAATAGCATAGGCATGAGTCAATAGAGAAAAATAAAATTGCCACTCTTCAGTCTTCGCAACTTTGTACCTCTCATTGAACTCACAGTAAGTTAACATAACAATACTTTTTTACTGTAACTCATCGCTGATGGTCCGTAAATACTTAACATTGAAAGTAGAAGTTCCATGGGGATTGCAGTCACGATAGGTTCCCACGTTTCTACCACTTTTTCCAAACTTTCCCAAAACATTTACTGTTTTCCCCTAAAAATTTGCCGTTAGGGTCAGTCAGTCATCATTGCGGATTGTCGGGTCGCAATCAGCGGTTCCCACCTGCGGCCTTCCCACCAGTGGCTGATTCCTTCCTACATCGATCATTGCTCGATCACCATTGGTAGAGCAAGGCGGCCGGACGCGAGCTCATGCCGCGCTGCGCTCGCCGCCCCCGACAATTTGCAATGGTACAAACTATAAGAGGGTAGGGGAAGTCGTCAGTAAACAACTACTAATTTTAACACGATCACAAATGATGCTTGTAAAGGACTGCCACCAACTACTGAGAGGGAATCAAAAACTGAAGAATTCCTCTGACATCAAATACGACTCCCTCCACTTAGAGACGAGATGCGCCCCAACTGGAGATTCTTTCAACGACGTGCACTTCCGACGGTATACAAACCAATGCCTTTCCCAATCCTAGCGTGCTGCCCATAGTTCTCGTTAGGAAAGAATTACACGCTCTGCTCTTGATCTAATAATCCACGCTTGCCTGAGCATTTCTCCTTTCCCCGTATGTGCATGCAGAACCGTTCTCCGAAAAGTAAAGCTCTTTATGAACTCTGTTGCTCACAAGTTACCGTGACTTATTCATTAAGGATTTGACGCCATTGTTCACTTGTGCTCGAACAAAACACCGTTATTTCACGGCTGACTTTTGCCAGAAATAGATGTACACACATCGAGTAAGCTAACTTTGGCATGCTACCAATGGGCATCTACTCATGCAACATCCTATTGTGCGGGGGTGGGGGGCGGGGGAGGGTCCCATTATCAGTCACAAGGTCTCTGCACAACATTCCTTCCAGCAATATCTGTTGAATTGAACTGTCCCGCCCAAAACTACCATTGCAGTGGAGCAGCCTGTTTTACTGGATCACCGGGAAGCTACAAAAGTATTCCTTCTTCGGACCACAGTAATTTTTTGAGAAAAGAGATATTCGGGTAACAGCATTTTCAGTGACTAGATCTGTTGTTTTCAGTCTCGCTTAATTTACTTTGGGTTCCCCTCTTCAGAAAAACATCTTCGCTGAGTTATGACTGCAATATCTTCTTATATATAAACCAGAAGTTGTTTGTGTGTGTGTCTGTCTGACCACCCAAAAAATTGTTGGTACTATCGGCATTAGTTTATTCTGCGATTCCTCATCGCTAAGGGGTGTGCCGCATAGAAAATTTTGATGACTGTCTTCTAGGGGGGTATATACAAGAAGTGAAACGGTAAAGTGCGGTAATTCTCAAAACAATTTTTTTTCGACCATTCGGCGAAGCCGATCCGACTGGCCCTCCCTCTCATGGAAAACTTCTCACCGGGACCCACTTCACACCCGGAAGAGGATCGTGCCTAACCATAATTTGTCAATTATAATCAATTATCAATCTCCTACAATTGCTCAGTAATTGAATCATCATAGTCATAGTCATATCTAAACCATAAAGCTCTTTGAGAGCAAGGCCTTCCCACTTTTCAAAAAGCATTGCTCCTTTTGTAGAGTTAGCCACTGGATTAGTGTGCCTCTTGTATGCCATAGAGAAGATTTCACCTGGAAACCTTACCCTTGACCTGAGAATGATCGTCAAGATGTAAAAACGCACAGCTTCTTCATAATCGATTCGTCTGTCACGTGTGCGCGCCATGCATTCAACTCGTCTTCTAATCGCAGAGACATTTGAACGATTTCACTTTTACACGAAGGCTTATCGTGCGAGGTGATATGTTGTCACTCATGACTACAGAGTTATCTTCAAATAGTTGTTGACAGCGGTGCATGCCTTCTGATTGTTAGTAAATTAAGTGAACTACGATGTTCGGTGCTCACTTACCCTACAATAACAACCCTGTGATCAAACATGCAACCCCATGAGATTCATCCAATGATGTACACCTCTCGAATCCTCGCCGACTGTAATCGCCTGCGTCTTCTAAACCTGAGGGCTTACGGACAACCAGAATCTATCTCTTCGATGGCGCCAACTTTCTGTTTTTCTCTGCGCTCTCACGTCTGCAAGCGTTCTGTGACCGCTCTAACCTTTCGCATTCCAACGTTTCACTCACTATAGGTGGCTCATTCACCCGATGTCCTCTCCCTCTGGAAAAATCGTGATGCGGCATGTTTTTTATACCTCTCGATGCCTCGGCAACCGCAGGTCTTTATTTCTGTGCCCTCTAGCCATTCGCAGCTGGATCCCCTTTAAAGTTTTGCCTGTCGCGTAACGTGCTTGTCGCTTAAAGGCAGTTGGCACGATGGTTTCCTACTTAGCCTAAAATGCTAGTAGGGCGCTGTATAGTGGGGAAATGGCGAAAGAACGGAGTGAAACGGTCAAAATCCTGCGAAGAAAAACCTCCGTTCTCAGTGACTTGTAAATCGATTTCGGACGAGTTTCCCGTAGGCATCTCGGCTGCATATGTGTACCCATGTATGCATGCCGCTTCATACCAATCCCTTCGCTTCATAATTTGCTTAGCAAATGAATGAATACGAGCGTCAGGAACGGTCGTCCATTTGTGGGCGGGCGGGCGTTTGGGACGTAAAGTTGTGGCTTGATAGGGCCCTTATAAGGGCACCTTCCTCGGGGAAACCGCTATGCAGCGCCTGCCCAGGGTCGCGGAATTCTATCCTGCCAGGAGTATTGATCCTAGTCGTCTTTAGGGATTTATCGTGCCTTTAATGAGTCTACTCTGTCTTTACGGATTTATCGTGGTCCTAATGCCTTTAAACCTGGGCCTCGGCTAGAGGGTAGAATATAGGTGGGACTACCTACTCCCTATCCTTCTCTCTATCTCCCGCAGTCATGTTTAGCAATCGAAGCCTTTCTTCGAGTTCCTGTCACTGCCCTTATTCGCTGCATATTCTGATAAGCAGCCCTGTCGATGATATTGTGCCGAAATATGATTGCACTGAATGACAAACTCTTACAAGCATCAGTGACCTGTAGTACATACATAAACGTAGGATGGGCCCGAACGCCCCAGGAAGCGTGACTCGTCGAAGAGGAGAAATTAAAGGCTCTCAACAATAATGCTCTGTCTACCTTCTCGCAACCAGAGGAGGCAGCCCATTTCGATCATTTCTCGTTTGATACGCCTACATGCTGAAATCAATCATGAGCCTTTAGTCTTGTTTTTCACGAGGACCAAGCTTGCAATTGGAGTTAATGCTAAAAAGGAGGTCTTTCAGGTCGTGGCGCGCTTTTTGGAAATGGTTTGTTGCTTGTTGTAGGGGTCTATACAAGGATCACAAAAATGGGTTTCATTTTTGCTATGCGTTTCTGGGTAGGTCAAACTGGGGAAAAGATTACGAGAATCGCGTTTTTAACTGTTATGGCTCTGTTTGTAGCTGATACTTAGACAGCGCTAATTTCATGATTAGGATGGCCTTCACTATGTTATTGAAAATATAGCAAAATATAAGCATAGAAAGGCACGGAGGAAGTAAATACGAAGTTACGGAGCAATTCTCGCAGACCGCTCTGTTTCGTGGTCGGAGATGGACGGACGGGTGAGATATGCGGGTGGCTCTCGCGAAAGGAAGTTCTATAGGATCGTGTCCCAATTTGGCGACTAAGTCTTTGCATTTTTGCGCGATACTTTATACGTTTTTCGTTTTGGATTCTACGGACACATCTTGACACAGCGCGCTAGCGCGACATGGCTGTGCAAGAGTGTTCTTCCACTAATTTGCAACCCGCACGCAGGGCTGTTAGCGCTCATTTCGAGCGTGAATTTTTGATGAAGTCTGTAGTAATAGAGTTTCATAGGGCCTTACGATTTCTCTTTAAAATGGCGTATAGGTCATTTGGCGTCAATATGCTACTTACAATTCCTCTCACCGCTGGGTCACTGTTATACGGAGATGCTGCGAGAATCTCTTGAGAAACTACAATGCTGCCTCACTATGTGCCAAAATAAAGTACTTTTTTACCTTGAATTGTATTGTTTTCGATGCAGTGTCGAGAAGGTCTCATCTTCTATGCCACTTTAATTATGATAGAAAAGCCTCGGAAAAAGGTTCAAAATCGCTTGTTCCAGCAAACTCATGCTCACTCAGTTTGGACCTGCTACCAGGAGCATAGCAAAAAATAAAACATTTTTGTGTCCTTATTCGGACTCTCAAACATCCAACAAAATCATCTTCGACCTTCTAATCGTCACCAAACGCGCCACGACCTGACAGACTCCTTTGTAATTTTTGAACTTTCAGAGAAATCTTCAGCAGCTAATCATAAGACTTTTCGACTGTCGACAGTCTTCGCTCGGGATAGAACTCCAAGCTATTGCTCCGTAGAAGTGGTGCTACCTCTATTACTCGAATCCTATACTAGTTGAAAAGACGGTAACTACGATAGTCTCGTGTACATTTCGAAGTGATGTACACCCTACTCAATGAGTGGACTGATTCAGTGCAGCAGTGCTTCCTCAATCCAGACATTGAGCAAATTGGTCAGACCTACTTGTGCACTGGGAATTCCTACGCCATTCTGCAACCACCTTTCAGAGTCCACTTTTTAAAGGCGAATGCTATCTTGCACGAGTACCAGAACTAGAAAAAATACCAGGTTCAAATGACCCTTGTTATGTTTAACAAAGTAGAAGAGCCAGCTTTTGTTCTCTAATGTGCGAATTATGGCCTATAATAGCATAATTAGACCTACTATCCGCTACCTTCGCTCGCGCAATGTGTCTTCATTGCCTTGCCGTATATAGACGTCATTCAAAGCGAAGTTCCCCGTTCCCCTTTACGAGCACAGTTTTTGAAGCTGTTATGAAATTACTTGTATCTCTGAGCTATTCAGGGCCGCCCCCTCAGATTTTCAACGCTATAGAGACTTTCATGGCGTCATCGCTGCCTACAAAATTGTAATAATGACCAGTCCTCCAGGGGGAATGTCATAGCGTTGGGCTTGAAAAAGAAAGAAGCAGTTCCTTCCAGCTCCAACGAAGAACGCTCATTAAACTTACAGTAATAATAACACCAAGCAATTTCCTACTCACTAAATTTGCTGATCTTCTTGGTAAGTATTCTCGGCGCTCCTGAGCGAATGGAATATTTTATGGGAAGATCATATTCACTATCTGTCCTATTTGTGATCAGTGTCTCATTTATTCAAAGAAGACTAATTGACAAGCGCAGGTGGGGTCCTCCTACAGCTCCTCCTCTCGATATCACGCCCACTTCTTCGACTCCTACAAATTTTGCTCTCTCCTGAAAACCTCTCGATAATTGCTGGCTAATTTGCTTTCTTAATTCACATCTATGTGATAAGTAATTGTAATAAGCAATGACGCAGGCTAATATATTTCTAGACATTAAACAATCCTTGAACAGCATTATTCGGGAATGTTCCATGATCTTAACTAAATGGCAGCCTCATTAAGAGTCTGGCTCCTCTAATTGCTTTCAATTGCATCATTTCTATTAGTCACAGACTAAAACAGCTCCCGTTCTGCAGTCTTCCTCGGAAAGTCAGTATCAATTAGGAATATGCATGAGCAAATTTTTCAAAGAAATCCGAGAAATGGAAATAACTAGCCGAAATTCCCCATTCAATTAAGCTTAACGCACGGCTGCAAAATGCCAGTAACGTGGCACGTGCCATCTTATAGTGGCACTCTCCCAAAAAACCAAACCACGTCACAGAGTGGTATGGGGGTGGTTTAGGCCTCAACTCGTTCCTCCATGTAGTCAATAGCGTGGCGGTGGTAGTCAAGGTCTGAATCCACCCATATTTTCTTTGTTTGTTCCGCAAGTTATCAGAAATGGAGGTGTTTGTTCCTCAGTTGGTGCATCACTCCCTATACACGCAAGCCTGAAGGATTCTGGTCCGGACTGTCAGAAGATCCTCCGTAGGAGAGGGGACCATTTTGGGACAAATGGAAGTGAATCGCTGTTTTGACTCCATTGATCCAAGTCTGATCCTGTTAGAAGATATAACTAGGCTAATATTGTTTCCGGAAGAAACCTCCTACCTACTGCATGACGGGGCTGGCTGCACAATTTCCGTGATTCGGTTTGTAATCCATGACGTCGTGAATTGTTTATTATTTATAGTACAATGTAATGCCTAGAAAATCGCCTTCTATAGTTCTCTAGATTAGGCCATTTTCTAGGGCATTACATCGTACTATAAATGTTGTTGTTTTGTTCAAAATTATCAAGTAAACATGCCTGTCAACAAAAAGCGCCTTATACCATGCGACTATGAAAAGCTGTAATCATTATCCCTGCAAATAACGTCTGAAGGGTACCCATTGGAATGCAGACGGGGCGGCCTTTTCTACCATAATTCCATCCTAAACCCGCATCAGCTGGCGGAAGGGGCTGCCCTCTTGTCCCCTAATCTACACCTCTTCAACGCCCTCTCGTTGAATAATCACTGTAACTAGCGAGTTCTCAGAATTCAGTGCTATCAGAGCATTTCACTATCTTCTAGAGAGACTATCAAAACTATCCACGCCAGAGCTAACACGTACAATGCTCTGGCTTAAGAGAGGTAAGCTTTTGCAGTTAACTGGTCTTATTTCTTGGGCCGCTCACTCAACCCCTCGAAGTATATAGCGGCCAGTTTTGAGGGCAGTTTCTTTACAGTAGCTTGTAGCGCCACTAATGAACTAAGCAATGGTTTTTGCCTCTCAGGCAAGTTTCGTGCTAATCAACTGATTCCGGAGGGATGGAAAACCCGGCTGGCCTGGGTGGAAGCCAACTTAAGGATCAACACACCCACCACCACTGCCAGGTACTTCTCACTTGTTGCTATACGTCTCTGCCTGGTCATTCAGTTCAGAAAGTGAAGCGGGGAAAAAATGTGTGTGCAACTATAGGGCCATGTGCTGAGACGAGCAAACGTCTTCTTATGCGCCGTCCCCTAAAGAAGGGTCCCCGCCATGAAACTACTCTACATTCATTTGTCCTTCTCTACATTCATTTGTCTTTCTGTCTCGGGCTTTGATTTTCTTTTTAAAAGCAATGTTTTTTATTCAAACTTCCACTGATTTCCGTCTCATTACTATTTTATGTGACGATCGTAGCACAACCTTTGGGCAGCAAAGATCGCCCTCCAACAACGCAGACAGCAGGTGAGAAGCACTTAAATAAAGCAGGTGAAAAGTAAATAGATAACTACGTGATGAAACGTTAGTGTGAGTCTCACTTCCTCAGTCTACTTGGCAGCTGCAATCTTTGACTTTTGAGAACTATTTCGAAAAACCAGTTTTGCTTTTTCACGCTTTAACTGCCACTCGCGCTGATCTCTCTCAGCGGGGGAAATAGCAATTAAGGACATTATAGTAGACGTATAATTACAAAGCGAATATTTGTCATCACTTCATTGAGGTTGAATTTACCCTCAGTCATTGAAGGAGGGTTTTGAATTCTGAATTGTGACTGGACGAAAATATTTTGAACGAAATGATATCATCTGCCTGGTGTTTTTCTACGATGATCTACCGCTATGAACATTTGCAGAATGCACCATTTTGTTTTTTTGGGGTGAAGGAGCAGTATGGTGTTGTGATAAGTTTTATCATGCCCTTGAATAGCGCCAGGCTAGAATTTTCGGAGAGAATCCATTTTGCTTCTTAGAGAATTGACGTCCTTCAGGAAGATGAGCTCTGACTATATGCTTAATTGAGTCATCAAGAGAAAGAGGAACCACAGGAACTAGTTTAGTTTTGAGTTATATGGAAATGAAGTCCCATGGTCTACGGAAGCTACCTCCTTATCATTGAGACGGAGTAGGCGTGGCATTTGAACATGGCGTAGAATGGTCACTCGTGAGATACATCAGTTTGAGACCACTGTTATCTTTTTTATGTAGGATGGAGACATGAACACAACTGTGTTAAAATGGAAATATTTCATCAAAAGCACAACCGCCACCACTTTTAGTTCCAGTACGGAGCCACGCCTACCCCATCTCAGGGATTTCGTGTGTAGCCCTGAGGGGCCGGTACTTCGTACCTCATAGCGCTGACACCGAAAGGTTTGACCGAACGTTGCTTGGGAGAGAACATGTCTGAACATCACCATGCTATCACAAGTTTTCTAACAGTCGTCAGCAGTAATTCAAGTTATTTGCGTGAATTTATCCTATATCTTCGATGAAAATAGGCGGTCGCGCATCCGGCGATCAAGGCGGATCATTCTCGTCCAGCCATACAAGCCGCCTTTTACTTCAGGGAGCGTAAACGATAAACTGTGCCGCATTTGTCTGGGAGGATAGAAAGACTGATTGTTAGAGCGAGTGGCTTCCGCAAATCATTGTATACCCATCGTATTTATTCACTATAATTCCGACTGGAAACAGGATAGTTATCGCATCCCAAAGAAGGGTATCAATCATTGCTAGAGTCCTTAACCTTCATCCTTCATTCTGGAGAAAGAATGCTGAAGTCATCATAATCATCGCAACAATTTTTCACGATGTTCCGTGCACTTTTTTTCGAATTTAGTTAAAATTTTTAGTATTTTATGAATGTTGTACTGCCTATTCGTTGACTCGCAGAGGTTAATTGATCTTAAATTCAGAGTTTTGGTAATCTCAGGCTAGTCCTGCAATATACTAAAACTTAGAGTTGCTGGTGTGGTCATGCTTAGTGATAGCCCGAGACCCTCGGAACGGTGCTCCTTGCTCATACACTTCTTCCGCCCTCCTGAAATTTTCTGCACAATTCCATTGTCCGAATCTATTCTGTTACCCTGGTGTTTTTAGCAAACTTTAGATAGTTAATTTTAGCTCAATAAAATCAATTGCTGGGATTGAGCACAAACGATTTTTGAGCACATGTCCCTTGAAGACACATACAGTGTGTGTGTGTGTGTGTGTGTGTGTGTGTGTGTGTGTGTGTGTGTGTGTGTGTGTGTGTGTGTGTGTGTGTGTGTGTGTGTGTGTGTGTGTGTGTGTGTGTGTGTGTGTGTGTGTGTGTGTGTGTGTGTGTGTGTGTGTGTGTGTGTGTGTGTGTGTGTGTGTGTGTGTGTGTGTGTGTGTGTGTGTGTGTGTGTGTGTGTGTGTGTGTGTGTGTGTGTGTGTGTGTGTGTGTGTGTGTGTGTGTGTGTGTGTGTGTGTGTGTGTGTGTGTGTGTGTGTGTGTGTGTGTGTGTGTGTGTGTGTGTGTGTGTGTGTGTGTGTGTGTGTGTGTGTGACAACTACCCCAGCATCCACCTCCCTCTTGCGTATGATAGGTTGGTCCGCAGTGTCTCGGATGGCAACACTTTCTCAGTTCTGGCGCACACTACGCGAGCTCATCCGTCAAGTCTCTACCCAAAGGCAAATGCTTTTGAATTTATACGGGACAGTGAATGTTAATGTCTGTCGTTTTTGCTTGTAATCTTGATCTTTCTTCCCTTGTTCTGCTCCTCAGCCTTTCAGTGCCTCAAATCTTCAGATGTGCCCAGAGTTAAAAATCAAGTAGGAAATGGATGGCCTTCTCTAGAAAGTATGCGACGGTTTTCATTTTCTGTTTGTTTTACTCTTCAGTCAATTAGAACACACCAGTTTTACTTTAGGAAGTCACTACCCATGACTTGCAATGGGGGAATGTGTCTTTAAGCCCGAGATATTATACTAACTTGCTTTGATATCGCCGTCCCATATTCAGAACGAGTTATGCTGCTGGACACATTCGTGTGTAGTGATTCACAATTGACAATCCTTCAATCCAGTGGAAAAAAGCTTCACCGGAAGCGTGCTCGAAAAGATCAGCATGCTAGACCTGCTAACTGCTCTGGAATTTTGGTTAGATTTTTGAGCACATGTACCAGGGAAGTCCGCCAACTTACTTACCATGGGACCTTGAATGGAGACCTGGGTAGATCGATAGAGTCTATAAGGTTATTCAAATATAGATAGCAAAACTGCAACCTGCATGCATTTCACAAGCAACTTATGAGCAGGTAAAGTTTGTAATGGTGCAGTAGGGTGGAGGCTTGGTGGTGAGCTGTGAAGCATAACCGAGGAATCGCATACGTTAATCAGAGCCGTGGTGGTTCGGTGCTGAATCTCGCTTCGCAGGCTTCATTTGACGCATGCAATACGTCGCTTATGCTTCACAGCTCACCACCAAGCCTCCACCCTACTGCACCATTACAAACTTTACCTGCTCATAAGTTGCTTGTGAAATGCAGGTTGCAGTTTTGCTATCTATATTTGTAAATAACCTTATAGACTCTATCGATCTACCCAGGTCTCCATTCAAAGTTTCATGGTAATTTGGTGGACTTCCCTGGTCTTGAAAGCTCAGCTCCTTGTCAAATATAATACAGCATGTGACGTTGCGCATTCCGTGGTTTTTAGGTGGGGCACTCAATCTATTGGCAAAGTTTCGACGCAATTTCCTCCTTAAAAGGCCGCCGCTCCACCGTAGGCGCGAAATGATCCGCTCATCTATAATAAACATATGCGGATCTGTGGCAACATTTCGGTTCACTACTAGAATAGCGGATTATCCTGCATCTACCATGGAAAAAAGGTCGCTTAAGAAGGCGATTACGTCTAAGCTTCAGGCCGGTAAATAACTCGTTAATCCTAAAGACTTGGGAGTTACAACGTTACATACTGTGTGAACGATTGAACGAAATGTTGAGGTTACAAGAATAGAGAAGCTGGAGAATGTAATACAGTCGGTTCTGATACTTACTTTCTATCGGATAGTGCTGTTATCCATCCACTTCCAGCTGTAAAAATTTTCAATGTCATTCTGAGGGCATCACTTAGGTGTTAAGTGCTTAAGATTGCTTTAAAGACACATGGTACGCTCAAACACATTGAGGGTGTATGAGACTATCAGCCCCCCAGCTGTCGATGTGTCGTGGTCCCCCCGCCCAAAACTGCACGGCGTTGCTAGGCCGCCCGTTTCGCAAACTCACGTTTTTACTAACACCGTCCGCGCGGCGCGGTCGCGTGCAGCTCTCTTGGCTTTTTGCCAAGTCCTGTAATTGCGCTTTGGAATACAAGTACAACGCAATTTCTTTATGCGGATAACATTTTAGGTGCTGCAAAATAAGAACCGAAGATGATGACGAGGGCTAGAACTCAAGAGCAACTGTGGTGCTTCTGCAATATCCCTCAGAGGCCCACAGAACATGACAATAAACATGACAATAAAACATGACAATACAAGCAAAACGCAATTTCCTAACATTTGAGGTATTGCTCATGCTTCAAAGTCCGAATAGAAGGTGATGAAGATGACAAAGGCTAGAAATGAAGAACAACGAATGTAGATGTAAATAAAACAAAATTGAAAAAACTAAGGAAACGCAATAAATTAAAATCGCGTGTGCATTTCTGCGATCCGGCTCGAATCCGGCTCTAATGCTATAGAAATACTTCAAACTAACGAGTGGGTGCAGAAGCAGCACAGTTGCTCTTGAGTTCTAGCCCTTCATCATCTTCGGTTCTTATTTTGCAGCACCTAAAATGTTATCCGCATAAAGAAATTGCGTTGTACTTGTATTCCAAAGCGCAATTACAGGACTTGGCAAAAAGCCAAGAGAGCTGCACGCGACCGCGCCGCGCGGACGGTGTTAGTAAAAACGTGAGTTGCGAAACTGGCGGCGTAGCAAGGAATTACGACTTTCCCACGGCCCCGTACTCTGACCCCGTGCAGTTTTGGGCGGGGGACCACGACAGCTGGGGGCTGATAGTCTCATACACCCTCAATGTGTTTGAGCGTACCATGTGTCTTTAATTCTGTTTTCGCGGAAAAGAAGATTACAAACCGACGTGAGTGGACACGTCGCCTTGCCTGGGACATAATGGGCCTAAGTCCTAACCGTGTGTGAACCACCGTGTGGAGTAGGGCTGAGGCTAAATGAGTGAGCGAGATGAATTGCTTGGAAAGATAACGCGTCAAGAATCATTATTATTCTAGGGTGAATGCAAAGTTCACGATCATTTGAGAGATAGCCTTAATATAGGTAGTGGGTAAACTGGCCCGCAACTACTGGAACTGCAAATGGCTGCATTAATTGTTCGCGCAGCATCTACCAGCGCACACCAGCGACCGCCAGTGTCTCGAAGGAATAGGAATGTATGGATGTCGATCCAGCGTGTACTAGCATCTACCTGCGACTAGGAGTAGACAGTGGAAGTAGGAGGGAGCAGACGGCTGGATTGGGCGTCGTGAAATTGCGGCGTGTGCAACCGCTTCGAATTACTACACAGTATTGTGCTACTGGTCGCTGGCGGACGCTCTGGCGCTAGATCGATATCCATAATTTCCCAGTCCCTCGAGCCGTTGGTAGTTGCTGACGGAGGTTGGTGGGCGCTGGTGACGTTGGAAGACGTTGCCGTTTGCTATATCGACATTGATACTTTCCTAGTCGCTGACGGGCGCTCGAAGCGCTGATGGTCGCTGGTGGAGGCTGACGCTAAGTATTAACGCAGCCTCCTACATCTTTTGTGAGCTTGAACTGTGTTACGGCCTCAGTAAGGGAGTACCAACTTGCTTTTTATTACTCCTCCTACATTTAACTGCGCCCACTGTAGGCACCATTGGATGGGCCGTACTTTGGAGGTGCTACAGTGTGTGATTTTCAAGCCAGAACCAGTGAACAATGTTCTGAGCACGAGCGAAATTACATTAATGTCTGTATGTTCTCCCGCGGGAGCTTTGCAGCAGATCATTAGCGCTAGCAATTTTTTGAAAGATCATACATCCACATTAATTGCAGTCTAGGGTACGATGAGTCAAGTGTGGTTAGTTAGTAAACAGTTATCGAGTCCTTCTGCAATTCAGTCTCATCTTTGTAGAATAATAAGCAATCAAGCAATTGAAAAACTTTGTTTGCGCTGATTTCTAAAGTGGGCGAAATTACACCCCATATCTTGGAGGAGGGAAGGTGTGACGGGCACTCATTAGCGGTCGCCGTACTTCTGACAGTTCTTTTCGTCCTGGTAATACAAATGTGATAATGTCTCTGTGCAGCATAATACATAGAAGTATTCCACAAAAAACGCGTCTCAAACCATTTGCAAGTGAATTACGCAGCTACGCCCTCACTTCTGATGGTGTAAACCTCTTCGGAATATGGAGCGTACATGGGTACAAAACCAACACTGGAAATACAGTACTGCACTAGGTTAAGGACTGCTTAGTCCTTCCTAAGCAATTTGCCAAAAAAATGCCTTTACCTCATATACTACTGGCTCAAAGTGTTATATTTTGTCCTGCTCCGTGACAGCAGGTCTAAGAGCGAGATTGGGTCGCCATGGTGCAAGTTTACCTTTGAAGGAGCTTGTCCCAAGATTTCAGTGCGTCCCTGTCGGGGGCCCTGACACCACGCGGTCTTAATTAGAAGTGGTTGGACGGAAGTTTCTGAGCACTGGTGAACAAGGGTAGGAGGTCTCGGCGCTCTAAGGTAACATCTATCAGTCCAGTTTCAACAAAAAAGTTAAACTAATTATCAAGTCAACTAATTTGTTTGATTAATCAAATTCAATAAGTCAACTTGCTACGTGGCTAGTAAGGTCTCTGAGAAAGACCGTTAAAAGCTGCTATAACTTCAACGTCAGTGACAAGCTACGGATCAGACCTTACCGCTGCCTGTACATATTTAAGGTGTTCCAGATTCTTGCTGAAATCGAACGGTCAGGAAAGAAGATACAGATAGGTCCAAAGACCTAGGATGATCTTTGGCTTGCTTTCAGAGTAGGGTATGCGATTGTGGACCAAACCACGACATTACAGCAGATCCAGAACGCTCATTAATGATCCCTTTGCTCCCAGTGTCCAGGACTTTCTGACGATTGTAACTAGACTGCACGCTAAACAGTTTCTTATAGAACGCACCGTCATAATGTAAATAGAGGCAAACCGTTCAAGGACCATATTGTAGTTTAGAACTCCATTTTCTTCACGGGTGGAGCAGGAAATCCGTTTTTAGCAGCGGAAATCTGAGCCCTAGCGTTTCACTGGCATCCAGATTAACCATATTCACAGCACCTATCAACCCTTCGCAGCGCCCTTTCAAACTGCGCTACATGAGCTGCAAGTCGACTTAAGCAAATTTGATTAATTAAGCAAACTAGTTAACAAAATAATTTGCTCAATTTCGTGTGGAAACAGGGCTGATAAATGTTGTGAGATTGACTGAAGGTCCGGAATCATCGAATCACTTGTCACTCGTAGCCCTTGCACTCTTCTGCTTTCTGATCGCTTTACATAATAGTTGTTCCGCGTGAGCTTTGTGAACGTGCAACTCAACGATACAAAAAAGAAAGTATCCCACCAAAAGAGCAGCCGCTGCCACATTCGACTCAGTTACGTGACTACGCCCACCTCATCTCAGGGATTTGGAGTATATATCGTGCCGGCGTTCATCTACTTGCTGGGCGGAGGTTGTAAGCAGCAGTGGCGCTCTGGTCTGGGGTCAATCTTCAGTTTTCATCAAGGCCTACTAGGTCCTCGATCCTGTAGGACCAGTAAATTGGTTGAGATTAACTTAGGGCGACCAGAACACTTACCGTACATTGATCGGCCCAAGAAGTCATTGCATAGGCTAGTCGCATTCAACTTATTACTGCTATTCTAGATTTGAGTAGAACGTGTACCAAAGATGGGTTGATCAATTGAGGATCCTTTGAAAGTCTCACTTCTCATCGCTCCAACGTTCCGACTGAATCGCCATTCTCGGAAGCCAACGGTTCCACTGTTCAAGCGGAAAGTGTCAGTTGCCACATTAGAGCGTTAGATGCAAAACTTGCAGTCTAACAAATGCCCTCGTTGCAGAGTGTTATTTCTGTTCTGTTGCTCTGCTCTGTTCTGTTTTACCGTCTCGCTCTTACCTACCTTTCCTTCAGCTTCAATCTTTTTTCTCAGTGTCAATCTCAGAGGCGAAGGTAGAATTTCTATAAAACTCTTCTTCACTTGATCTGTTGGCTCTACCTCGCTCACCCTCTTTATTCAGTACGCCCATGGTTTCATGGGTCTTAAGATGAGTCCATAAGTGAGTACCCCATGCTGTATTTATTACTCCTTCGCAGTTACAGTCCTCATCATTGCGGACCGGTGGGGCGTGTCAGCCAGTATGAGTGTGCACACTGTTGAAGCCGTTCTCAGCCTTTTTGTTGAAACGCGTATGCGACAAAAAGTGGTAGAAAACGAGTAATACGAAGGATATAATACAGTAATGTCACTTGCCCGCTTCAACAACTGGTGCAGAACGACTTTGGCACCGCGCCAAACGCAGCCGCACTGACACGCCCCACCGGTCCGCAATGATGAGGACTGTACTTAGTAGTGCAATGAATGTGGACAATTTTTTGTTTAGTTGTTTGTTGATTACTGATTCTTCGCCAGTATTCATTCGTGCTAGAGAGGAATTTCAAAGATGTTGATGAGTCGAAGCGAGCAGACAATTACATTATCAAGCTAAGCCATAACAATTACGAGTAGAAAACTTTGCCAAGCATTGCAAGCTCTTAGCCAAAGGACTCTTGTCATATTGGCATTTTCACTTTAGAATCACCTTATTTCGGTTTATTCACCACTATTGTGCTAGTGCAGCATATGGTATAAGTACACCTTTGATGTGTGAATTCCATGCATTAGTTTGTGGTCAAATCACCATGGTGTCCTGTCTATGTACGCCCCCTACTAGCACGAGAGCTGACCGAGACGGGTACACTATCAGGATGGGTGGCGTGCCTCACTTCCCCCCTCCCATCCAAATTCTTGGTCCAGGCGGTACGACCGCTCTTCCCCGTCATACCCATAATCTTCCTCAGTTTTTTGCTAACTTCCTGCCACCTTTCACCTTCCTATGAAACTGCGGTCGAAGTGGGGGCTGGGGAGGGAGTGGAGGTCGTCACCAACAACCGAACAGCTACTAATTTCAATTTTTGAAAGTGTTGCAGCTGCTAACTCTGACGGGGCGGGCCAACTAGGGCGCGCGGGATATACAGCGCACATGAAACAGGAAGTTGATGACAACCTTGTTGACTTCTTCAATATCCTGGACCATAGTATGTCAATCCAACGGCCAGACACGCAGTCGTTTTGGAGCACTATTCGTCACGCACCCCAAACGGAACAGCACAACTTCGATCATTCTTCATTTACTCCTTGTTTTCCCCGTTCTCTAAACGATCATTTCTGAGCTCCTCTCTTCTTGCGGCTTCATAAATTGACCTTTTTTATACTGGACTTTTCTCTGCTATCGATACTGCACTCGCATTTTTACAACACAGTGTATAATTTTTATAAAAGAAATTTCCAGATGAATCGTCCATTCTGGGATAATCTACTCTGGCCACTATTTCTGCTACTATTTCAGCCAGTTTCTTCCAACTTAACTCTGAGCGTCCCGGAATTCAAGGATTGGGCCGAAGATCGTTATCTCGAGTAAGTTCAGCGCTGTCAAATTTCGCTACTCCTTCGATAATGTTGCGGATCGAACTCTTTCCTGGAGTGTTTGACATGTTCCGGACTCCTGACACACATGGAGTGTCACACATTTTTCTCTCTGTGCTGTTTCGTATGGTCTATTTGGCGCTCCCTTTTCTGCAGTTACAACATGTCTTTGGCCACCAAGTATGCATTTGAAAGTAAAACAGCAAAGTAGCATCTACAGTTACTGATTATCGAAATAAATGTAGCAAAAATGATGCAGTGAATCTCGCAACACGGCGGTCCGCAATGTGCTAAAAGGGCCGCGAAACCCCGCTTCCAGTGGTTTTGGACCCCCAGAGCTACCTCTGAGATCTCCTCCTCAACAAATTTCCAACTTTTAGCTGCATATTCTGTATTGACTACGACAATTTCAAGCGGATAAGTGTCAGTGGATGTGCGTCGTCGCAACCAATCACATGCCGCGGCAACATCTGCTTTATGCGTAAGTTTTGTATTATTAAATGATTAAAATTGGAATATGGAACTTTTTCCAAAGAAATCCTCTGAAATGATAAAAGGTTCGGTGCGGAAGTAAATGAGGTAACCATTACCCACCTACACATCCGTTCCGCGCCAGAGTCACTTGTGTGAGTCTACGAACAACTAGAACTCAATCCCTTTAGTGGCGCCAACTTTCCGTCTTTCTGAGCGCTCTCAAGTCTACATGGGGTTTGTGATCTCTGACTCTGATCTTTCACATTGCAAGTTTTCGCGCCTAGTAAGTGGCTTATCTTTTCTGCTGTCTTCTCCAATCTGAGAAGAACCCATTTCGCGGCTTGAAACATGTTTTTTGAACCTCTCGCTGCCTTAGCAGCCGCAGTCCTTTATTTCTCTCCTCTCTGGCCTTCCGCAGGAGAACCACCACTGAAAGTTTTAGTTGTCACGTAATCACTTGTGTCTAGTCTCGCAATGATCTGCCAGTGCTTCATTCCCACCTCCCTCCCCCCTACCCTTTACCACTCAGCTACTTCCACACCCAAAGGTAAGTTTTACCCAGCTTCTCTTATGTTAACGAAAAAAAACTGGTGTAACCTTCCGCTGAATGGCACTCTCATCTTACGGATGAGTTTTTGGCACGGTGAAGCTCCCAAGCTGAAGAACAAATGAGAAACTTACGATAATAATCATCTTCTAAGAGATCAATTACAATGGGCTGAGCTGAATGTTTTTCTTTCTTCTTCGCTACCATTGGGAATCGGCTATAATCCTCAAGGGGAGCGATGCTCTTTCATGTTGTATACCTTTATCTTCGCTCCTCCTTGCAGCCGTCGCGCGTTCGCAGCCACCATCCACTCCTCTCATACATGAAATGTGACGACTTCTATACCTATGTAGGAGCAGTTATTCCAAGCGAGTCCGAGTCGCTGGGGTGCCATCAAGATCGGGCACCATAAAACCATCTTCCGTTGAGTTGGAGTTCCTGAATCTGAAGGAAAGAACTAAAGGTGGGGGATATCCGTCCTACGCTTGACCGTACGCTGGTTGCTTTCCTGGTTTGGGATGTAATTACCGATCAATCCCATCGATGAAGAACACTAGCCTTAGCTTTGCGGTGGACGAAGCCTTAGGGGAAGCTTCAAAAGCTCCTTCCGGGTTTTGTTGATTATGCCAGTACTGCTACTCTTTTATGCATGGGCTCTTGCCTCATCGGTTCTTCATGGCTTAGCTTCGAAGCATTCGCATGAGTATTATCTTCGGGAATGACACGAGAAGATATGCAAAAAGTAACTTGTTGGTGACCTTCAAGCTCTCTACTTTCCAAGCGGTGCCATCAAGATGACCAGCAACCAGTTTATTTTCCATCTACCCTTCCAGCTGCGGTACATTCCCAGCAGCTGGCTACGCTGAAGCTTTCCCCAGTTGGGGGTAAAGTGTGCACTCAAATCCAGGGACAGACCTTACCATGTGCAAGAAGAACAGACTGCAATAATGCATTTGCATTTTGCAGCACCTTCGAATAAGGCTTATCCTGCTGTATTTCGAGAGTGCACGGAAACAAGCTTGAAGGGTAGTGATACCGGGGTGTCACACTTCACCCGCGCTGTTCTCAACATGCAGCATTTGTGGCTGTATCTCCTAGCAAGCACGTAGTCAGAGGTAGAGAACAACTATATGTGGGACGGAGCAGACAAACAGCCCGTTTGGATATGGTTAGACGTGTGGTCGGCCGTGCGGCAGCGCGCGCGGAGTCTCAAACGGGCACAGGGGTATCACCAGCCATTAGCCCCGTTCCCATGTTTATTAGGAGAACAATGTGGCGCAACTCATTCAACTGGCACATAGCAAGGGCCGGGATCGCGGAGGTATTAGGTTGTCCGGAAAGTTCTCAGCGTTTTGTGTTACTATTTTTTGTACATTCATTGCTGATTAAAAACTCATCTCCCTTGCGTCTCAGTAGTACATCCTGAAGAGAATTTTTGCGCTATCTGATGGTATAATTGCCGTTTCACCATTGCTTGATAAACCCCCTTTTCCCAAGACTTTTTGAAGCATGTCAAAAGAGCAACTTCGGACGATATTTTTCTTCAACTAAAAATTAGGTCATTCCGCACTCGAGACAGCTCGACAAATTAACCAGGTGTGGGGGCCCAATAGTGTAGGAGAAAGCACCGTGCGACAATGGTTCAACAAATTTCGTTCTGGAGATTTCAGCCTTGAAGATGAACCTCATAGCGGTCGACCTAAAGCAATATCTGACGAGGATTTTGGAGGCTGACCCATCCCAAACAGTTCGAGAGATTGCAGAAAAGCTAGGCGTTGGCAAATCCACTGTTGCAGATGGTCTGAAACGCATTGGGAAGGTGAAAAAACTCGACAAGTGGGTGCCCCACAATTTGAGTGACCGGCAGAAATTGGCACGTCTCGAGGTTTCTTCTTCACTGCTTTTGCGCAACAGAAACGACCCGTTTTTGAACCGAATTGTCACCTGTGATGAAAAGTGGATCATGTATGATAACAGGAGACGTTCCGGACAGTGGTTGGATTCCGACGAACCACCGAGGTAATTTTCAAAGCCGAACCCTCACGGTTTGGTGGTCATCGGCTGGTGTGATCCACTATAACTTTTTATCACCAGGCCAAACCATCACAGCAGAACCCTGTGAAGGAATCGACGAAATGTACCGAAAATTTTGTCAGCTGCAGCCAACACTTATCAAAAGAAAGGGTCCGATTCTTTTGCATGACAACGCCCGCCCACACGTTTCACAAATCACTATCCATAAATTGAACGAATTGGGGGTTGAAGTTCTACCTCACCCGCCATATTCTCCAGACCTTTCACCAACCGACTATCACCTTTTCAAACATTTTCAGAACTTCCTTGCTGGAAAATACTTCATCAATTAGGCCAGGCAAAAAAGCCTTCGTAGATTTCGTGGATTCTCGACCACCCAGTTTTTTCTTTGATGGGATTTCTCGACTGTCTTCACATTGGCAAAAGTGTGCTGATTCGAATGGTGCTTATTTGGATTAAATCCGATGAGTGTTAAGAAAGTTATGATCGTTTAAAGTGAAACACTGAAACGCTGAGAACTTTCCGGACAACTACTTACTGTCTTCAATTTCTTTTCCCATTCTTTTTTCCCCGTATTATCAAATTTGCCTTTTTTGTATCGTTCTCTAGCTCTGCTTGGGAGAAGCATATACATATGAACAACGTATTTTAGGTCAACACAAAAGTAACGTGTTCTTCTTATACACAAGTGGATGTCTGAATTTAACCAGAGAGGAATACGAGGAGATAGCTCTGGATCGGAAGCAACTTAGCACTAAACCTCAAACAACATCAGAAGAAACTTTATTATGCGAGGTTTGAATAATGAATGAATAATGCAACTTTCATTTTTGAAAAGAATATATAATATTTCATTTTTCTTTCCGCAGGGCAAGGGATAGGTGCTAATTAGTGTAAATTTGTTCAATCACTACATTATTTGCTTTCTAGAAAGAGAAAGCTACTCCCATTCATCCAATATCTTTCTTGCTCTAAAAGATATACTTTGTCAAGAGCTACAAGATAGTAGCTCCCGACATTGTTGGCTACGGATTTGTATTCGCAGTATTAAACGAAAAAACTGCACTGTTACCGCTAATCCTTGAATGTCACTAACACATCGATATTTTACGTAAATTATCAGCAATATCAAAGATTCTGAGCTTCACTACCTAGGTCTTCTTTGCATTTGATAAAAGGGAACTCTTTCAGTCGTTTATTTCGCTGAAGATTTTTGAGCCATAAGCTCTCTTCCTCAGGAAGTCAGATACCTATTGTTGAGCATGACTGATTGCATCTACCATTAGATCATTTTACAACGTACAGGGCTACTCCAGTCCTAGACCCTCCTCCCTGTACGAAATGCCCTTTTTGGATATCTTGTTATCTACAGCCTCCATGCAAACAATACGCGCTGAGGACCGCTGCCAGGGTGGCATCCCACACCGAAGACGCCATCCGAGTCTGCAACAAATTTTTAGCATATATACCATTTTCACTTTAAATTCACCCTTTTTCAAACCAAATTCACCCCTTTTCAAACCAAATTCACCCACCTTCCGAATCGAATTCACCCACCTTCCGATCCGAATTCACCACACTTATTAGGCCGCGCAATTCATCAACCAAATCACGCCAGACACTACTGCGGGCCCCGCCCCCTCGGCCACGCCCACTTG
>MU946109.1:0-12847 GCA_036418165.1 Cooperia oncophora
CCAGGCGGCAGTATATCGTTCTATACTTGGCTATTATCGATCGCAACGTTGCGACCGCTTTCATTGGAAAAACGTCATTGGAGCGCGGTTGTTGGGCCTGCCAACGTCCTGGGGTCTTTTCGGGGGTTATATCTCTTTGAGGGGCGCGGCTTTTGATGAATGGTTAGCAGCATGCAACGGGAATGTTCCTACTGTTGCGTTTTCTACCCAGTTGCAATCTGAATGATCTGAATCGTCCTGAAACCACCCTATCTTTTCTCTTTCCAATAAGCTTTACAGTTTTCCTGAAGACCCGCTAGTTCAGGAGATATTTTAGATGGGTCACAGACGCGCTACCCTCTGACCCACCCGAAAAATCGACTCCTTCTGTGCCATTGTGAGGATACACCTTCGGAAACTTCAGTGTGCCTTCAAAACACATATTTCCCTTCAAATGAGTGAAAGAGGAGCTCGGCTATCACTGATCGATTTGGTCCGAGTGTGCGCCGTGCATTACGCTCCTACGCAGAGGGGTGGAAAGGTGTAAATTCTGATTTCAGGTGCTTTTATCCATGCAAGCAGATGTTTGTTTAGGGTTTGGAAAGGCCAATACGCACGAATCGGTCTTTGAGACAGTATTATTCCAATATCACCGCTACGTACTTACGATTCATGCTGATTAAACGGACAATTTATCTACTTTACTTTATTATTTACTTATTTATTCTTGCTAAATTCTGCTATAGCTCTGCTAAATTAGATTAATCTTATTATTGTTGAGTGCCTATTTACATCGGGGTCTCTGCAGCTTTCCCCCGTTCGCAACACTTAGCATGACACTATTTTGTACTGTTATGATGGCCTAGCCGAGCCTAAATTTTGGCGAATACTTCTCCATCCCGCGGCCCAAGTAGACAACCCCATTTGTTGGGGCATTATCGCAATGGATACACGGGGAGGCCGTTAAAACAGGTTTACAGTAAGATCGTGTAAAGAAATACACATCATGTAGTTTTCATTTTCTTAACATCTTGTCTTCCATAGCTCCACTCCCACTATCAACTGAAATGTAGAAGCATTGCCCGCTTCTGAGTGACCTTGAGATTACGACCCCAGCGACCAGATACACCGCCCCCCCCATGATATTTACGCACAACGATGCATGAGGCCTTGTGAGCCAGGTAAGTTGTAGTGGTCGCAGGTAAGGGTGGAGCTCGGTGGTGAGCTGTGAAGCATAATGATACGAAATTAGCATAACCGTCTAAGAATCAGTCGTGGTGGTGTCAGGAGTGGTAAGGTTTGAATTCCGAACGAATTCGACTCGACGTTTGCGATTCCTCGCTTAAAGACAGCTCCCGCGATAAAAGTCTCATGGATAGCTGCTTCCCAATTATGAAACAGCAGCCGATAAGTAATCTCCCAAAGAAGAAAACTGGCAAGAAGCGTTCTCCAGAACAACATAAACAAAATCGCTCCCTCACAGTTACACCTCCCTGCGGTCTCTGTGCAGCCCCTAGCTCACAAATCTCTCTATCACATCTCGCAGTAGTTGATATCATCTAGTGCAAAAGAAAGAATACAAAAAGAAAACAACAAAAACGCGGAGGAAAAACTCTGGGAAGGAAAAAGGAATTTATCAACACGGTGTCTGAATTTGTGATTACGGCGGTAAGGCGCGCGAAGTTGAATGTATTACCTCCAATGAGTAAACTGTAATGAAGGAGAGCAGAATTATCCAGGGCATTAGCAATGCCCGCCGCCCCAACTAAGAACAAGTGAGTGGCCTCCGTCGGAGGACATCTAGCAAGTAAAGGCGGTCCGACTGAGGAGGAGTTAGAACCTAGCACTGTTGAGCCGGCTCATAAGAATGCCCTCCCCACGCTCAACAATAGAAAGTCGCGAAAGGTGAAACACGGTCCGGTCTAGCTTGGAGGCTAGAAATACTTGCACATCAAAAGGCTGACCCTAATCGAATACCAGAGCACACATCTTCGCATTGCGCGGGGGCTTGTCTTAAGCTTCACAGCTACACCAAAGCCAATCCCACCAAGCCTCCACCCTGCTGCACCAGCTGCACGATTTTACAAACTTTATTGCTCATAAGTTGCTTGTGAAATGCAGGTTGCAGTTTTGCTATCTATATTTGTAAATAACCTTATAGACTCTATCGATCTACCCAGGTCTCCACCCAAAGTTTCCATGGTAAGTTAGCGGACTTCTCTGGTAATATATTACAGTAAAGTTATGGTAGCATTTTAATTTATTCTACAAAACATTTGGTTAACCATACGTTTGGTTATTAATTATTATTACACGGGGTCAACATAAGGAGGTAGTTTGGTTTCCGTTTCGCACGTGCCCTTAGACGGAAACCAAACGAGCTGCATATCCTTCTTCTGTGCTCGTCAGTAAGGGAAAGAAGGAATAATGAGTTTATATGATAATAATTATTATGATGATATATGACAATTGATAACTTTGTATGACTGTTACTAGATCTATTTGTTTATAACTAGTGGTATTATAATGTTATTTTATGGGTGATTTAAGTTATATTATTAAGGTGAAAGGTTTCATGTTTCAAAATGAAGGAAAGGAACATTAGTGGTGATCATGTTTTAAAAGAAAAAAAAGGGAATTTTTTATTTAAAATTATTAATATTATTAACGTATCTTATCATTATAATTATTTACCTATTTGAATTTTACAAAACTCTGGACTTACCTTAAGTGTGTCTTGTTATCCTTCTCCTATCCTGTAGCTTCTTTCATGAGGATGGCTACTCTTCGTAGAAGGTGAGCCATAAGTACGGAGTGCTTTTTCGCAGCTTTTATAACCCAATGTGTGGTTGCTTCGTAAAGATGGGGTCCAAACAAAGGCACTCGGACTATGGCGAGCGCCATCAAGTTTCACACGGCACATGGTGACAAGATGACTGTCGCAGCATATGCGACGTATTGTGAGGCGGTCTTCTATAAGCAGGAGCAACCCTTGCCACTATCATAAAACGGTACAGCAGATAGGGTCGTTGTCGTCGAGCTTGAGAAGGCCTGCAGTATACGGATGGTGTCCGTGGTGAATCTCCTGAGGGATCTATTCACCCTATCACTCGAAGGCAGTGGGCACGATTGCTGGAGGCGGTCGGTTGTCGTCAACGTCATTGGTGGAACGGCGTGCCACACCTCCACACAACGCATTGACCAGTTCGACCAAAGGCCCTCCTTCAGCTTTTCCACTAATGACGTCGGCAACAATCGCCCGCCTAGAGCAGTCGTGTCCGCTGCCTTTAAAGGCACGGTGAAGGATGTGAAGTTGACGGAAACGGCACGGCGTGAGTTCCGATGGGTTAAGTGATGACAGCAAAAAAAAACGGCAAAAAGTCTGAAGCATCTCGCTTATACCCATGACTGTAAGAAGAGCTTGACAGTGCTCGGAAAAGACGAGCAATCATGTACTGTAGTAATGATGTCGCAAATTCTCTCAGTGGCTGCCGTCTGCAGAGAAAGCGCGAACATTAGCAGAACCACAGCAGAGCGATTGTGAAGGGGCGGGATTTTCTGCTGTGGGTTGAGATACCTCACTGCCTTTTGACTCCATTGCCATTTTGTTCCACTTTACTCATGTGGCAATTCCCAGTCGACTGCAAAGGGAAAAGTCTCGCCATCTGAAAACCGTTCATGTGATTGCACACCGCGCTTTAAAGCCTTTATGGTGGGCTCCCAGAGCGAGGGTTTTTTTACTACCATCCCTTCTGATCGCCATCATGAGATGAAGCCCAAGAAGAAACAGGAACTCCAGGAGAACTATGAAAAAGAAGGGGTGGGATGGGAGCATGCACAGAGAACAATAGTGACGTTGATGAACCGGTTTACACACTCATACAAAGTTTAGGAAACTACAGTTGCACCCTTCACTACTTTACACAAACACTTAATTGATTTCCATTTTTGGAGTACCGGTTTTGACAACGAAAGTGGTTTTGAAAAACTTCCACTCCAATGATTAGTTCGGCAAATTATCTGGAGAGGTCTAGATGTTACGGAGACCTTAGGCGGAACAAATAGAGAAACTGGGTAGGCGGTGGTGAATCCTGAGCATGTTCAAGTCTGCCTTGACCCTCATGAATTGGGATAATCTCGAGCTGGAGTTTCGAGGCTAGTCGTACTCTTTAAAACCCTACTACTTCGAATATGGGTGAGAATCTTGATGTGATTGGGAGTTTTCCCTAGGTTTAGTACAACACCTTGATACTCAGGGAAGCCATTTGGAGGAGTAACTCGTAGCAGAATCCTGCTCTAGGCAAGCATCGAAAGTTACGCATTCCTGTCAAAAACTGTTATCGATGAAGTTTTGTCCTATGCTCTCCTACAGATCTATTAGTAAAGAAAGAAATAAATGGAAGATTGTTTGTGGAGAGGGAAAGGAAACACCTAAAAGATATCGTGAAAGTGTCCGCGAAGCAATCGAAACGATGGGTAAATGGCGTGTCTGCTGACCTACACGTCGGATTCTCTGTCGCAGTGATTGCATGGCCTATTGTGCCGGTTAGGTCTGGCTCTGGGTCACGTGCTGGGCCAAACTATAATAAATCGTATTCATGACATGTGAACAAGGTTACGATTCAACCGTGTCACCATTTTCTATGACTGTGAACAATAGCCTTGAGATTCGATACCTGACTGATATTCACCACAGACTGGAAAACTATTTCTTGTAGTTCAACAAAGTTGAAGGCTTATCTGCGAGGGGGTCCGTGCCATGTGGGATGTCATGTGGATCTGCAGCTGTGAAACAACATCTTTTTTACCCGTCAAACGTGAAAATGAGACTAGAGATTAGTGAAGAGCGTTGGATGTCTTTCAAGGCCACACAACTTGCAATATGTGATTCGATGCAGGGGTCCCGCAAAACCACATGAACAAGCCAGTTGCTCAAAGCATTAGTGTTACGAGAACGAACTGAACGAGGGATGTAGCGCGGGTATGTAGCGTGATTGGTACATAGCTGGTAGTGCGGCGTGTCTGCTTTGCCTGTGGGTGGAGTCCGAAACGGCAAATTATTAACATTTCCTTCCAGCCTGGTCTCCGCGCACTCTTGGATGGTCAGAGAATCACAGTTATACAGCTGTGAACCTGTTCACCTCTCCTTCGCACATGACAAGGACTAGGATCTTTTGAATCAAGTAAGTAGTCATATTCAATCAAGTAACCCCCTTCTGCTGGGGTGCTTGGAGCTATCGGAAGGAACAGCCCTCAGTGGTTTGTGGTTCAACGTGGCACAAAACTTCGACCCCTACAAGTGGAAATGTTTTTTCTGCTCAGCAAGCCCGTGGCGTGTCGTGCTGAAGCCCCACATTTTCACGCTTTCGAACAGGATGAGGCATCGTAGGTACTTACGATGTCTAAGTTATGTTGAAAACTTGTTTTCGAAATTTATCAGATCAAAAAAAAGAGGCACTGGTAATTCTTCCGGTGAAATATTACCTGTCGAACAATGAATTGAGAACTGACAGCGCACTCCGATGGCAGAACAGCAGTACTACGAAAGTACTGGCTATCAACCGAAAACTTTCAATTTCCACCGTGTAAGCGGATAGGAGCCTCCCAATGGGCCGTGCGCACATTAATGTGCTCTCGTTTTTAATGAGGAAGATGGGGATGCGCCATGAAGGCAACAGTAGGTCCGACTCCGCTAAAAGACATACGCTTTCTAAAATATTATCGTCTTCAAAGGCTTTGATTGTCTGCCGATAAGTGCTAACTGCCGAACTACAGTGCCTTAGGTATGATTCGTTCGTGAAGTAATGCTACAAGTTTTGTGACCTTTTTTTGAAGGACTAACCGTAGTCATGTACCATTGAACTCTTCTGAAGTCATTTCTGATCTTAATTTATTCCTGTTTTGCCAAGGAACTAACAACTCATCCGACTAGAAAACGACCAATACGATTAGTATCGCTCACTGCATACGATTACCCCTTCCTACGATGTCCTTCTTTACTATCTCAACAACCGTTTATGTTACTTTTGAGCTATTTAAATCAGCTTCCCTCAGCAGCTGCCACTGTAAGTTCTTTTGAATTCTGCCCCATTTTGGACGACGACCTCAACATTCCTCATTGCACATGTAAGCGAGTGTTTCATCTTGAATGTATTCTCTATCGACTTTTTTTTCCTCGTATAAAAGCTTTTCAAAGAATTATCGGCAGTTTGTGAGCTGTGGGATCCAATACGGACTGCCTTAGAGCTCAGCACTGGTCTACTAAATATTTAGAGACGAGACGTTGTTGCGCGAGCGAGAAGGCAGAGAAGGTGAATGAGAGCCGTGCCTTTGAAGGCAAAGTCCGCGACAAACTAAGGCTAGAATGTCCTGAAAGTGTATTGTGACCAAGTAGGCAACCGAAGAGGCTGCGCTATGACTAAAAGATGAAAATTGACAAGAAACGCAGGGCGCTCAGGTTTCAGGCCCACGGGCGCTCAATAGGCCCATGGCGGCCTATGTTGCCCGCGTCATCGTGACGATGCCATTGTGCTGTGACGATGCCATTGTGCTCTCTCTAGCCGTTTTCTGGTCTCTCTCTTCTCTTCTCAGTGTAGCGTCGCCTTTTGCAAACCACAACTGATCCTGACCATCTTATGCTCGTCCGGTGATCACAATCAATTGCAAGAAAGAGGGTCTTATTGCGGGCGGTATTTCGAGCTTTATTTTTCAGTAAAGTCAACTAGCACATCCTGTTTTTGAACTGTGTAATGTACGACGTGCAGTGGCGGGGATCCTTTTGAAGTGAAGTAGTGCATACAGACAAAGCAGCAGTTGTTAGAGCATTGAAAATCTCTTAGAGCGCGTACAGACTTCGCGATCGCGCGACTAGGATCGCGCGATTGGGATGGGTGAAATTCGAACAGAACGGCAACTTCAGTAGGCGAACAAACAATTTTCGTCAAGTCCTTTGTAGCATAATTTCCTTTGAACAAAATATAGTACTCGTACTATATTTTGTTCAAAAAAATTATGCTTGTCATCATTCCTCGTATCGCACGAAACCAAAGGAAGCAAACAGGCAGTGGTAAACACACGACAAGGAGGCTATACTGTCATCAGAACCATATATAAGGAAGTGGATAATAATCACGGAATGAATGCGTGACCTGTGAAGGAGAAAACATGCACAACTATTTTGTTCTACCAATTTAATCAGTTTTCGGGAAAGTCTCGTGACATTTTCATCTGGAAAATGCTTCAACAAAATGCCTCAGTAATGTCTAAAGACTCCACTGCAATGTCATGAGAAATACTGACCCAAGCGCGGACTATTTTTGATGAGTGCCATTGGAACCGATTAAACAAGTGCATTCATAAAAAGAAAAATGGGCACTATTGAACTATTCCCCAGTCTGCCGAAATGAAGCCGGTTGCGAAAGCGAATCTGAAAGAAGATTGAAAGGCAACTTCAAACGTTTCTAAAAACTCAAGGCGTTATGCACAGAAAGGAAAGGAAGAAGGAAAAGAAAAAAAGAACAGAAACATTAAACATGAACAAACATGAACGCCGCCCCGCTGAATTTCACCCATCCCGATAGCGTGATTGGGATCGCGCGATCCGATCGCGAAGTCTGAACGCGCTCTTACGCCTTGTTAGGATCATCCCGTTGGGAACATGTGGTGAGCCCCGGGATGGGTTCCTTTTGAGGGGCGGGAGGGTTTCCGAAATGGGCGAGTCATTCACTTATAACGTGCAAAAAGTTGAAAACGAGATACGCATGGAGAACATTGCTTAGGTAGCGTCAAACTTCGCGACGGCAGCTCTTCCACCGCGCCTTCGAGCGAACGATCGTGCTAGCGTACGACTGCGTCGATCGCTCGAGCGTACGATTGTGTAGCGCGACTGATTAGATCGCGCTCCAATGCAAAAATCGACTGGACGGATGCTAATTCACAGCCGTATTCGCTTACTTTTTCCTTCTTTCTCCTCCCGTTAGCTTCTAGCTTGTTTTTTCATCTTCCTGCCACTATTTTTTCAATTCCGTTCCTGATGTTTGTCGGTTATTATGCTTTTTACCTTTGACACATTAAATTTTTCAGATACATTGAAATTTTTCGGATGGACGGCCGTGTTGAGTGCGCGCACTTCCCCTATTTCTGAGGTGGGTTCTCCAGGTTTATCGTAGTTTCAGGTTATTTTTTCTGAACTGCTGAACTGCCGACCAAGCTAAACATAATATGATTGATAAGAATGAAAAAGATAACCAAACTACAGAAAACTGGGAAACCCACCTCAGAAATAGGAAAAGTGCGCGCACTCAACACGGCCGTCTATCCGGGAAATTTAATGTATCTGAAACACTTTAATGTTTCAAGGTAAAAAAGCATACTAACCGACAGGCACTGGGAACCAATTAAGAAGAATACTGGCAGATGATGAAAAAAAACAAGGTAGAAGCTAAAGAGAGGAGAAAGAAGGAAAAAGTAAGCGAATACGGCTGTGAATTAGCATCCGTCCAGTCGATTTTTGCATTGTAGCGCGATCTAACCAGTCGAGCGACGCAATCGTATGCTCAAGCGATCGGCGCAGCCGTACGCTAGATCGATCGCTCGAACGCAGCTGCGAAGTCTGAACGCCTCCTCAGAAAAGAGCGTTAGAGCCTGACCTGGATGCTGTCAATAGAGTAAGGTAAGCAGTGCAGACCAGATGGTAATTATAGCAGAGAACTGCTTGTTGATACTGCAGTTTGACGGCGGTTTCATAATGAACATTTGCGGGTCATGGTCAGTGACAGTTACTCTACGGGGGGGGGGGCAAAAAAGTCACTTTTCTTCATTGACTTTCGAGGCGCTATAAATTACACTTTATTAAATTCTCATCGGACATTTTCACCACCATATTAAAGAGCATATTAAATACTATCATGACACTCCGCCACAGCTTCTGGACGAGCGCCATCGAGAGATTCTGGCACGCGACCGCGATGTGGTGCCTGAGATCAGCGAGATAGTCGATTTCTCCGCCACCGTAGACCACCCTATTGAACTCCGCCCGAACCGGGTTGAAGAGATTCAGGTCAGGTCTACTTGGATATTCCTTCTTTAGGTACTCAGCCCCCTTCCATTCCAAGTAGGCGAGAGTTTCTCCAACGCCCTTCGATTCCATGTGGTGGCACCCAATGCTGTAGCAGTACAAAGTTTCCAAGAAGGTACGGGCGACGAGGAGGATATTCTTCACGAGTTGCTCAATGTAACCGCCAGCGCTCACCTTCAGTCCGGGGTCCACGAAGAAAATATTGGTCTTTCCATTCCAGGTACGTCCGGTCCATACCATCAACCCGCGCCTTGACGACTGTGGTGAAGATGATGTCCTAGACCGTGGCGACGTTGTCGGAGCTGCTCGATGTTGGAGGTCATCCAGATCGAGAGTACTGGTCTCCAGGTAGCTATCCATGGGTGACTCCATACTAGAAGTTTCGCAGCTGTTTGGAGGTGACATGAATTCCAAAGGTCTTCTCCAGTCAGGCTGCGACTGGAGATGACTTCATATTTTGGTGTACATGAAGGTGATGGGCGAGAGCCAGCTCCTGCTTATAGAGGAACATCTTGGGTATCTTCCGCCCTGGTACTCGTATCCACGTCCTCTGTCTGGGCTGCGAAAACTTTGCTGATATGTGACTCGGTCGAAGTGACTTTTTTTTGCCCCCCCCCCTGTATAATTCTATTTGGGATTCTCTTTGAATACGTAGATCACTCGCACATTTCACAGATGATAAATCACAAACAACTGCACGAATCACACATCCAGTCAATAAGTTTACGGCAGTATTTTCGCAAAATAGTACTTCCTTTCATGCTGCAATTAATAGTTATGCAGAATTAATGGGAAAGCTGAGTTGCCGCATACATAACAAATCAATCTCGCCCCGTCGAATGAAAGTGACAAAGATCTTCACTCCAATATCCTCCTATGAACCGCCTCTACCCGCAAGTGAATACATCTCATTTCACTCCTCAGCAGTTTGCTCTGCGTCTTCTGGTGCAAATATAGCAGCTAGTCACATTCATTTTCTGGAATCACTCTGCTTGTGAGGACAAAGGGAAGTGGAGGCAATTTTGTAAGGTCTTGTAAGCTGTAAAGCCATGTAATGCTCCCAGGTTCGTTCCGCATACTCACGGTACACCTTGGAACCAAGGCAGGACCCGTCGTTGGCAAAGAACTTCGTTTCGCTAACTACAACCCCCTTCCCCTTCCCCCTACTCGCAAATTCTCCTAACCCAGCTAACCATTAGTTTCCTACGGTTTTCTCTCCAAAAAACTTCTGTGGGCGGAGGAATAGAAAGGTAGTAAAACGAGAAAAATCGAGCAAAGCCAATACAACTCCCTTCGATGGGGTTCTCCAATGAACAACGTGCCCTGCTTGGAAACACCCTGTTTCATGGCCGAGTTATTCCGGGACCAGGTAAAAACTACTCAAAGCATTCACCGGTCTTGCTGCTATCATTGGCCTATCACCCGACGTTGAGAACTTACCCAGCAGCAGTAAACTTGTTTTCTAAGAAGCCATGGTATCCAGAAGTAGGCAAAATAATTTGGCAATTAAGAGTACGGCGAGAAATGAGTGCCGATGACAGTTCACGCATGCCGGAACCCCCTCACCTCCAGGCCTAGGAGAATCCTCATTCATAGGCTCACAAGCGGTTCTTCGCTGTTCATGCACTAAATACCAAGGTATTTATTCATTTACCTACCTACCCAACCTACTACCCGTATTCTTCATTTACTTATTTACCAGACGCATATGTGCGCTTCAGTGTGATTGAATCTGAGAGGGTAAACAAAACCGAGACAGGCAAGCAACATCATGAGAAAAAAAGGAAAGAGAAGAAGAACACTCCTGCTGAGCAGACTTGTCCGAATCTTTATTCCTCCTTTTTCACGTCTTCCTTTTTCATTTTCTTATGAGCAGATCTGTTTGCTTGTCGTTCTCCATCAGTCCTTCTCAGAATGTGGGACGTATTCTACTGCCATACAGAATGGTAGTTTCTTGGTATTTTGAATATGATCAGGGACTTTGGGAAAAACGGTATGTTTCAACTGTTTCATCCTTCTAAACGACTCCGTTATCAATTCCCGAACCTCTGAGGATGAGAGGTTTGGTAGGTCCGGGCACATTCACCACAGCGCATCCTGTTCTCTGACAAGTGTGAGGAGAATGGGTCCGCCGCTGCAGTTGCGTGCCACTTACCTCGGCTAAAAGTGCAGGGAACGGGGCTGGAGGGTAGCGATAACCCGGTGCCGTCTCTGCATAGCCCTTGATCGCTGCGGACGAAGGGTTGTGCCGGGCAATATGAGTCTGCCACGGCGTCAACCGTTCTATTGCCGTTCTAAGCAGGTATGCGACAAGAAGTTGTAGGATACGAAATATACGAAGGATATGGAACTGCTACTTGCTACTTGTTCACTCTGACGAAGAGCCCCGAACTCACCTCGCCTGGCACGCCATTCGCCCGCAGCGTACTAGACTGTACTCCTCCCACGCTGTCGCACGGCCAGTCACACTCCTCACCACAGCAAAACGCGCAGCTTCTTCGCATTCTCTCACTGCTGGTTTTTCTCTGCTGCTAACGGCGTGTATCCCTGCGAGCCTTCATTACGGAGGCAAGTGCTGCAGACTGAGCGCAGGCGGAATATGGAGATGGCACCAAGTATTATCACTCTACAGTCCCCTCCCGTGCACTTATATTAGTGGTACGTCTCTGCAGCTGGTCCATCCACCTCCTACAAGGAGAGGACCCTCCTCGAATGTAAATGTACAATCTAAGTTCAATCAAATTCACCCGGGCCCCACCTGCCAGCACGCCATCTTCCCCACGTACATACAGCTTGATGTACCTACAGTTTGCCATTAATGTATCTTGTCACCTAGAAGCTTTTGCATGTCATGTACATTAAAGGTAAACCTGTAACTTGTAAACGGTAACCTTTAGGTAATTTCAATGCATTGCATGAGAAGCATTTACGTGTGCATTGTGGTTGCTAAACTAGTCTCTTCTTTTCTCTTTATGAATTTCTGTGAAATCCGATTCCGAGGAAAATCTTGTTATTTTCGTGGGAAACTAAATGGCAATGTTGCTTACGACACTAGCTGGGACAAAGGATATACCGGATTCAGTAAATGCTACCATAAATGTAACGTCAGTGAACTCCATAGTCCGGCTCCGAAAATCGTGCCTGAGAAAGGGGTTTGTCATTTAGTAAATGCCACCATGAATGTGACGTCAGTAGACTCCATCGTCTTGTTGTTATGAAAGAATTCCTAGTTTCCATGGCCTTTAGATGTTGAATATGCAATACAGTAAGCGTTTGAGAGGCTGATCAGGAATTTTCCTTGCTGATCTGCTAGCCCCTCGCCTGCATAGTATGACAGCAGCTCTTGATGGACGACACTTGGCGTTCCACCAGCACCACGACTTGATCGTCTGAGACTCCAATTGAGGCGATTGGGCACCCTTCTCCCCGCCTTGAGCCACTGTCGCTTGTGCAGATAGTCGACGTGAAGGGCCGCTTCTCGTTTGCTCTTACCTTATAGTAAAGTGAATCGGATTTCTAGTGGCAAGTGAGGAGATACTGTAAAGGTGGTGGATCGCCAACAGTAGCCACTCATGGTGACGACAGTTATAAAACATGAAGTACTAAGCATAGATTGATAGTACTCAGCGAAACGGCCAACTTAATCAATTGCAAGTGAGGAACTCCAGGGTGTCTCAGAAATTACTGGCTAGTCTGAAGTTTTGTTCGCTACGGATAGGCGGCGTGTCAAGAAGCTTGCTAGACGGGCTCCAGCCCACTTTCCACCGATTGTCGCTTAACATTCTTCAGTAA
>MU946112.1:0-13587 GCA_036418165.1 Cooperia oncophora
ACGACCCTACCCCCTTCCTCAACACCTATCTATCACTTTCATACAAGTTCCCAGCTTCCTACCAGTTTTTCCAAAATTTCATTTTCCAGTTTCTCACCCAAGAAGTTTCCGTCGAGCGGGGCGGGGGAAGTATATAGCCAATGTGAAACGGGAAAAACCGCAAAAAGTCAACATTCGGGAAAAATCCCTTCCCAACGCGTCAAGTTCCTCTCTGAAGCAAAACACGACCTCCCTCTCACAACAACGACCAAAAAATGGAAAATGTGAGAAATTTTGGAAAAACTGGCAGGAAGCTGGGAACTTGTAGGAAAATGGTAGGTGGGCGTTGAGGAGAGGGAGAATGTGAGAAATTTCGGAAAAAAACTGGTAGGAAGCTGGGAACATGTAGGAAAGTGGTAGGTAGGTGTTGGGGAAGGGGGAGGGGGTGTCGTACCGAGACCCTCTTTCAGGTGAGGGGGTGGTGCCGAGATCCTCTTCGAAGGGGGGGGGGGTCGTATGACACTACCATTTCACACATCACCATGCTGAACCCTTGCTCCTTTTCTGTGCACTTTTGAAAGGAGAAAGTACCCTGTAGAGGAGTGTACAGCTTGTTTATAGGACCCCCCCCCCTCCGCCACTCCTCCCACTACGTTACTTTTTCCTCCCCTATCCCGAGAGGTAATCACTAAATCGGTCCTCTGCTACACGAAAAATGTAATCACTGATAGTCGGGTCCATTTTAAGATACACAGCCAACCGAAAATTACCAGTTAAAACTTACAAGGCTACACATCAAAAAATTTGTTGAAAATATGACCGAAAAATATGCAAATCGATAGCGAACATCTACATAGAGGCTGAAGAACACTCTCGATATAACGAGCAATATGAGAAATACGTGGGATGAAGGGCGTTCAGCCTTATTTGAAGCAATTTCCCAAACTTTCAGTAAAACCGTAAAATCGACCAGACATAACATTCATTCAAACATCTTAAATTCGAATTAGTAGGTCTTAATCATTAATTGATTACATAAAAAATTATATGAAAATCTGCTCAGAAATCGACACTTCCAGTAAATTACGTAGGTTTCGCGAAGAGTGTGAGTAAAAGAAAGTAGTCTGCAGAAAAGAAATTGTAGAGCGGATGAATAGGATCAGCTTTAGAGAAGAAAGCGATGAAACATATACCACTTGGGGGCATACCCGCAATCTGTCACCTCCTTTTCGGCTGCGGCGGTAAAGGAATTCATAAGTCTTGAGAATCAGATATGAGAAAAGAGAGAAGTTCTGAATATGAATAGCCAATGAGTTAAAAGGTTCAAAAAACCATCTCTCAATCGAATTTCATCAAAAATCACTAGTGACGTCATAAAACGGAAATCGGAAAGATGCACATTACTGATGTTTGAGCTGTTGACACTTCAACAGAAAGATAATCGTAATATTATTATTGAGTATTATTATTATTGGCTTCGAATAGAAAATATTGCAATATTGAGCAAGGTCCTCAATTATTGCAGATGGGAGCGAAGGATAAAGCGCTTGATGTTGATTGAAACCTTTTTGCACGAGTCTTGCTTTTGGGGCACAAGCAGAATCTTGGATGCACTTGAGTGCACACTTGTGGTCTACAATGTGTCTGGGGGCTGAGGCTGAGAATTGCTCAAATCGGCATTTGTACCTTCTGAAATACAATTTCGGGGCAGGAGGTGAAAATGTGCAGGGTAGCAGGAGTTTTGGCTAGCCTGAGCAGGATCTGAAACAGGAACTGTGTGAGTGGTGACGGTATCCTTAGATGGGATCAGGGCACGTCATTACATAGTTAAGGAATTCGGTCGAGGGAGGCTTGTGCGACCCCCCCCCCTCCCTAGTTCCCTCCTCTGATATGATCGAGCTGTCGAGCGGGAGGGGGGGAGGGCACCTGTGAAACGGAAAAACGGGGAGGAAAGCACGACCGCCCTTCTCCATCCTACCCATTACGTTCATAGTTTTCCCCAACTTCCTACAACTTTTTCCAATATTTCCGGAACTCCCCGAAAATTTTCCTACTTTTCCCCCGAAATTTTGCCGTCGAGCGGGTGTACCCTCGAAATCCTCGAGAGGGGGTAGGCGTGGCTGCATACTTCAACCTAACGTGGCAGTGGCTGTGCCTTAGGTGAGATATTCTCATTTTGTTGTGGTCATGTCTCTGTCCAACACTGACCAAGATGGCACTTTTCTCAATCTGAAATAGCCAACGAGTATCCTGTTCTATGCCATGCTGAAAGGCCACGCCCACCCCATCTCAGGGATGAGGAGTGTAAATTGTGCGCCTGAAACGGAAAAACCGCCAAAAGTCAATAATCAGGGAAAAGTTTCCCCAGCGCCGTCGATTTCTCTCAGAAGGCAAACACGACACCTCCCCCTCTCCCAACAGCGAGCAGTTACGATCCCCTCCCTTCTAGCGTTCGCGAAACAATCGTGAAACAAGAAAGACCAATTATCAAAAAAACTTTCCCGGACTAAATACAACCCGCCTCCCCCAGCGACCAAATACGAGCCCTCCTGTTGGGGAATTCTCAACGATGATGTGCCCTGGATGGGACACTCACACCCAAATATACAGAACTGCAACTACAGTAGTAGTAGCACACGTCATCTTGTGGGTTCCAAGGCTTGTTTCTAGGGTTAAACTTCCAGTTATTGGGTCCTCGAATAGCTACTTGAAATGGATCTAGTGTAGAGTGAATTATTGAAAGGCTCATGTAGGGATAGCTGCGCAACGGGCATCTTTATGGAGGGCTAAATGATCTCAGAGAGTCTACAGTTTTCCACTAAAGAGTAACGAATTATTTTTCAATATATACCATTTCTACTTCAAATTCACGACTTTTCAGGGTCAAATAATCCGTTCCGAGTGGTGAGCGAGACCCTACCGTGCAAGCTGAGACCTCCAGATCTATCCCGCCAATATGTAGCATTTTCCAAAAGTGGGCTCGAAGGGGGTGGGGCTTCTCAGTAGACAAGCAGTCCAAAAAGGCAGGAATTTCAAAAAATATCAAATTTCGCAAAAGCCGCAGAGGTGGACTTGGCTAGGGTGCGGAGCCCAGTGCTGAATGCGCGTGTACGAGAGCTTCCTTGTATGAAGAGTGGGAGTGGAAACAACGACGTTTGAAAAAGTTGTGAAAAGTCGAAGTTTGCAACAAATTCTTCAATAAGTGGGCGGAATTGCCCGGTACGGTCTTCTTCAGTTTGGATATGCACAAAATAACAAAAGTGCAGATTGTTACAAAACGAGATTTCCAAAATAAAATTCGAGAAATCATGGCCACGCCGAGATGTGGGCGTGGCTGTAGGGGCGGGGCTTGCAGTAATGTTTACTGCGGTATTGGTAACTTATTCTTGAATTTGGTTTGAAAGGTCGTGAACTTGGATTAGAAAAGTCCGAAATATAAAGTGAAAATGGTATACAACAGGGATCCTTGCCAAAACGATGCGAAACCTGATCATTCATAACTTTATTATAACAACAGGCGTCGCTCCAGAACACTTAATAAAATAATAGAATAGGAGTTAAACACAAAAATGGCCGCTCATTTCTTACTTCTAAGTTGAAAACTTGGTAAGATTAAGTGTGTTGCCGGAAAGCTGACGAACGGGTCCAGATGTGAGGATGTTCACTGCAGTGGGCATAGAGTTTATAAAATTATAGGGTTGACTGAAAGAATGACAAGATCACAGGTCTTATAAAACATGGCTTTCGCTTTTGCGCAAAGATTATTGCCTTTTCCAGTACCAGTATCCTTTCCAGAAGCTGCTTCAAAGGACTCTGTGATTGGTCACCGCTACAATCCGCTAATCACAATAAATCTTTACGCCGGAACCAAAGCTACATTCTAACAACAAGAGGGCTAGATCTGAGACCTTTTCAAGGATGGGCACTTTTTATGGTCCGCTGCCAGCTCAGGTTGTTCTTCTATTCCCTTTCAATTTCATCGAGTTTTTCTTCTTCCCCTCTGCTACTCAGGTCTGTGAAGGGGAAGGAAGCAACACACAGTCAATTTCGCTTTTGAAATTCCCGAAGATCTAAAGGAAGATGGTGCATTTCTTGGTAGGTTCTTCGGTTCTGCAAAAAGTCCTCTTTTTGAGAACTGGAAGCATTAGTACAACACTAGCAAGTTTTTTTGTCAAAGTTTTATAGTCTACCGGGGGAAGGGGATACATACCTTTCCGACTGCCTAGCCAAAAATAGTAGTCCTCCTGCGCCGCCAACTAAAGAAAGCAGGTATGATCGGGCAGGGCACATCATTGTTGGGGATTCCCCAACAGGGAGCGGGATCGTATTTGCTTTCTGGCCTTCTGATAGGGGTTTTTAATTTTTCGTGGTATTTCCTGTTCCACGTGTGGTCACATGTGCCACATAGCAGCCCCCTCTCCCCCGTTCTCCGCTCGACAGCAAAATTTTTGGGGGAAAGTAGGACGTTTTCGGAAAATTCCGAAAAAAGTGGTGGCAGTAGGTAGAATGGAAGTGTCATGCGGGAGGGGAGCGGGTCGCTTTTTCCTCGTGGTTTTCCCATTTCACATGTGCTATATACCTCACACCCCCCCCCCATATAACCGCTCGACAGCTCCATGAGAAGGGAACTAAAGGGGCTGTATCAAGCCTCTTTTGAGGGGGTGGGGGTTGCACGGACTCGATCAAAATCCCAACTAATAATGTGCCCTGCTATTGGTTCTCTCTCTCTTTGTGGAAGCAACTCCTACTGTTATGCCATTGCTCATAAATTGAAAGGCCCAATTAAACAATGAACAGCCAAGTAATGATAAATCTTGGAGTAAAGTAAACACGAAGATGTCAGAAGTGCGAAAACGAAGAAAGAACTCCTAATTGAACACATCAATCCTCAGCACCTGTCGATTTCTGACACAGTAATCAATCAATATCATTAGTTAAAAGCAATATATTTTCGAGCCTTCACAGGTGAAGACAGGTGCGTTGCAAATTAGAAGCAAACATTGAGGTTTAGTTACGTGAGCGGATTGAGAGCCATGAGGAAATTGATCTCATTCTGGCCAGCGACAACTAGATGCAGCTCACCAAGCTCACCAACTACTCCAGAGTTTGAGCTCATGTTGGTACCAGATACCAGATACGGGACTGTTGGCTTAGAAGTCATGTTGTTCTGCAACTAGGATAAGGCCTCCCACTGGGGAAAACTTGCGGAAAATACGATCCCTCCTATTTCGTCCTCTGCTACGACCCCCCCCCCCCTACTTAGCTTCCTACTACTTTTACTTTTACTGAAACTTTTAGAAATTTCGAAAAAGTTCCCCAGTTTTTCTCCCAAAATGTTGCCGTCGAGGTGGGGGGGGGGAGGGAGGAGGAGCGGCTATACAATACAGAACAAGTGGAATCAAAAAAAAAAACCGCGAAAAACAGTCAGGAAACTTAGGACCACCTCCCATCCCCCTCCGGCGACCAAATACGACCCCCCTCGCTGGGGATTTCAAAACGTAGGTCGTGCCCTTACTACAACGCTTGTTTTCGTCTAGGTCCTACTAAATTTCGATCTCAGGTAAAAAAGGATAGCTGACATGTTTTTTCAAAAAGCAACGAAATGGTAGCCTTATTGTGATGACTTCAGGGTGGCATAAGCCCCATTGATCCCGAAAATTGCTCTCGTCGTTCCCCTCAGAATGGAATACAGCTGCAATTTTGACATGGGTAAAGATATAAACAAAAACCAGCGACAATCATTACCAAAACTAGTTACTAATTGTTGGAAATGACCCACAAGTCATGCGAATTCTATGAGCATAGTCTTAGCTGGTAACCAACAGACTAAAGGCGTCCTACGGACCACAGCACCTATCAAAAGCTGACTGTTAAATATCCTTACCGAAAGGGCTTGCCTGCGTGTTAGTTACACTCGAAATCCCTGAGATGAGGTAGGCGTGGCTGCGCTCTTCAACTAAACGTCGTGCTGGCTATGGATATTTTCATTTCGACGGAAATACGGTCTCTCTGTCCAACAAAGAACAAGATGGCGGTTGTTTCAAATTGATATATCCCAGGAGTAAAGTTCTGTGCCATGTTCCAATGCCACGCCTACCACGTCTCAGGGATAAGGAGTATACGTTTTACGGAAAGTAGCTTAGCACTCCAGAAATCCTACGAGGAGCGCTAGGTTCAAAAGTACTGAGCACGAAGATAGAAAAGGCTAATCAGTTAAAGGCAGACTTCGCGATGAGCCAGCGAAAAAATCGTAGGTAGCGTGGTTGAGAAGCAGAATTGCATGTGCTGGCTGACTCGTTCGTGAAGAAAAAAGGAAAGGAAACCGTCGAGAAGGCTTCAAATAAGGCCCTACTTTTGCCACGCGAAAGACAAACAATCAATGTGGATATCGGGAGAGAGGCCAGAGAAAACAGCGAGAGAGCATGCAAACGAAGGAGAGCGTAGATAAGACATCTATCAACTGGGCGGAGTCACTTGAGCAACCTTGCGCCTTACCGCCGCTACCTTGCCACTTTCTGACGTGAGACTTATACAGGGTTGTTTGCTGCCGTTTACACTACCTGCCCGGACGAAGACTTTGCTAATTATAAGTGGTGGGCTCTTGCCTTTAAGGTGATTGCACAGTACAGGTTATGGGACTAGAAAAATTCCTAGGCAAACCAAACGTCTCATCCACTAGAGCCTTGTTAGGCAAAGCTATGTGTGAAGAGATAAGCACTGATCTGAAAAGCCTCGGCCGGCCGGCCTGGGCCATCAAAGAGTAAGTTGTTGCAAGCGAACGTGGGTAACAGCTAATTGAGGGTGGATTTGACTCTACCACAGCCGATAAATGGTAATGAAGTGGAATGCATCAATGAGCGATATAAGGAAGCATGCCTTCATGGCATTATAAGGTCAGGAAAATTCAGTTCATCCAGCGAAAGGGAATTGTTTTCGAAGGCACCGAAAATAATAAATAGTAAATTAAATTTGTAAAAGTTGTTCTGCCATCGGAGGTTTTTGAGTGGAACAATTTATCTGATACTCGGCCTAAAGTTTTGATTCTTCAGAGGGCCAAAACGTGCTTCGAGATTAGGAAATGGAGAATAACCTTTACTATTATAAGCGGTACTAGTATAAGCACTAAATAGTCAAATGTAATTAACAAACTGACCATACCTTCAAAAACGTTACATAACCAAAGGTGATCTACAATTGAGAACAAGGAACTCCTGTGAACTTTGCAGGAATTTTCAGAGAAAACGTTGGCAAGGAAGTATCTTTTAGTTCGCAGTGTCTCACATATGCAAAACTGATGAGAGCTTTATTAGGAGGATACTCCTATAACAACTCGTTAGCGACGTGGCTTTCAAGATTCCATCTTCTATTCAAAAGGAAAACATTATTGAAAACACAACATTACTGTGACGTTGCTCTGAGATCTCCTGTTGATCTGGAAGTTAATGTGGGCAATGAGGGATTCCGGAGAATCCGAACTCTTTTAATGCGCCGTTTTTGCAGTTCCAGATGCGCTATATAGCCTCAGTGGCTGGGAACGTATCAGTTTTACGTCTCATTTCATGTGATAGTTGATCAGATGTCAGTCATGCTTACCACCCTGCTCCCTTTCCTCGCTCGCATGCATCAAAAAAAATCAGAGGTAGAACGGTCGTATTTCAAAATAACTTGAGTTTCCTCCATTAGAATGTGTGGTCTGGTGGGTCAGGACTCGCAGGTAAAGGGCGGCATGCGTGGCAGTAACCGCTTTGGATGTGCGCGTTGGGCCACGAATCTCGATGAATAGACTCATCATACGGCCGCGGGCCTTCTCGGGACCACGTCCCTTATGCTCAGAGAAACAACCCCAAAATAAAGAAAATAGATTACTCTGTCTAAAGTTTCTGGGCTCTGAAACAGTAAACGATGGAAACGTTTCAATATTTGGCGCTATTCAACCATTCTACCTCAGAAACTCAAAAAAAATCTTGAAGTGAAAATTTGCCCATAAGAGTAGTTCGATGCCCTGATCACGAGAATGACATTCGTTTATGAAATAGGCGCCATTTGGCGCCATCAGGCGCCAGTTCAGCGCCATAAATTTCCTCGAAAAAAATCGATGTTACTGCACATGGGGTTATTCGGTGCCCATGATCACGAACACCCCCTGTCTGCGCTCGGATGACATTCATATTTAGGCCTTGCGCCATTTGTCACGCACAGTACCAAATTGCGCCATCACACCTTTTTTCATTATACCAGATAAAAGCTTGCACCATAGGGTTGTTTTGAAAAATGACGGCCTAATCACTTCTGACAGCAGCAATCATTCCAGCGCTTACTGGGGCTGCAGGCTGGGAGACGGAGTGTTCCCTCAAGGCCAGCCTCAGCCTTAGCAGAGCGCGGATGATCGTAGCACCCTTCATTAACGCCCGCGTCAAAAATGAACGATACATTTATAATCAGGATATCAGATAACACTCGTACACAAGTTTTCAACGGATTTGGTGATCTAGGGTATTTTGGCGCCAGCGTCCAGGCACCTTCGAGCCGAGCGGATGTAACAATTGTGCTCACGAGGTCAATTCAGTTTGCCCCTGGAGACGAGTTTTCAGCGAATTCCGCAATTTAGAGCTTTTGGCGCAGTGCCAAATAACGTCAGGCCAAGCGGTTGTGATATTCGTGTTCAGGAGGTTGAGCATAACGAGGTTTCTAGTCAAATCCCCCCCATAGAAAAAACCGCCAAAAAACTGGCCTTTTTGTAATATTAGGGTAGTTTGTTGAATAGTGCCCAATATTTATATTTATTGAGACCGTACCACTGGAATATGCATTTACAAGACAGTAACCGCGGCCGTCAGTCTAATATGGACTTCTGATAAGGTTTCAGCTGGATACTGAAGATCACTGAAAAGAATTACTGACATTTTACTGCTAGCGTTATGAAACCGTAAGAGCAGCTAAAAAAAAACGAAAAGAATCCACTGCATAGGGGTGCTATCAGCCAAATAAAAAAAATTGTAAAATGCCAATTGCGCCGGTATTTTCATCCGCAAGTGGTATCGGTAAGAGGATAAGGCGTTATTCGATCCAATCAAATGATTCAAAGGCAAGTGGCATGAATAAATCGACAAGGCTTATAGGGTCGATACGCCTAGCACGACAGAATATGGCGCCCCTTAACAGGCTCTGTACAGCACCTTTTCAACTAAGAGCACGCTACGGCGCCTAAACAAGGTGCAGTATGCCGACCCTGACGCCCACCGCAACTCCCCGCCCACAAATGGCCGTACAGTCACATCGACGCTGGTACTCTTATCGTTTCATTTATGAAGTGAAATTGCTATGCTACATGGATATATGAATACATGCATGCGGCCGTACCGGCTGTTGGCACGATGTCGACGGGAAACTCGTCCAAAAAGGCTCGTCCTGCAGAGCCAGCACGATAGAAGCGATCCCTCCAAAGAAATTATATCTTAAAAAAAATTCTCAATAAGTAAGAGATCAGCAAGCTGAGTCTGACACTATGTTCAGTGCAGGGAAGCTGCACCATTCGTTTGAGACATTGAACTGAGACGGCCAAAGTGATGACGTCTAAGCTAAGCCACTGCACATTCGTTAGTGTGACAACAATTTTCCTCGAAGAAAACGATGATAGAAGTTTTTTTGATCATTAGTGTAGTGTGGCATTTCCATTAGTTCGGCACTTGGCAGAATGGGGACAAGTGCATTCGACGGATGCCCCCCGTTAGGGCGTGAGAATTGGAATACTAAAAAGCCGAGATGAATTAGGAGTCTCTCACGAAGCTTAGTCTGCTATCTATCACACAAACATTCAATGAATTAAAGATTAATCTGCTCCCAGTGATCAAATTCCTTCAGAGTAAACAGTGCGTAGTTGACACCTTCTCAGACACGGAAGGAGCTTTGATTACGTATTTGCAGGAAGTGAGGGTTTGGAGGAGGCGGCCTATGTTGAAGTCGGGGTGTTTACGTCCCCACAGAAGAGTGGTGTCAATTAAGAGCCACTGGGTGAGAGGATTTTAAGGCGAGCTGGGAAGGATTTCAGTCATGCACAAGGGAGTGGTAGGTCCCTCTTGCCGCTGTACAAACTAAAGGGAAAGCGTTGTGCGACTAAAGTGGATGAAATAACCACTTTCGGTCTTTCCATTTTCGGATGCGCCAAGCATTTTGCATCCTACATCCTACTTAGTAAGACGATAAATCCCTAAAGACGAGTAGGATTGATACGCCTGGCAGGGCGGAATTCCGCGACCCTGAGCAGGCGCTGCACAGCGATTTTTCCTAGGAAGGTACCCTTATAAGGGTCCTATCAAGCTACAACATACCGACCCGAACGCCCACCACGCCCGCCCGCCCACAAATGGACGACCGTACCTGATGCTCGTATTGCTTCATTTGCGAAGTAAAATATGAAGCGAAGGGATGATATGAAGCGGCTGCGGTGCTGCATGGATATATGAGTACATACATTCAGTCGTACCTACCTCAGCGCTTATTTGCAAACTCATCCAAAATTTGCCTTTCTAAGAACTAAGGACTTTTCTCTTTGCAGTTTTTGGACTCGTTTCACTTCGTTTCTCACCATTTTCCCACTGGATAGGGCTCTGCTAGCCTTTCAAGCTGAGTACCAAATTATCGTGCCAACTGCCATTAATTCAGAATCGTAGTGACCTATAGGAACAGAACATCATTAGTTGGGGATTTTGGACGCGTTCGTACGACCTCTCCCTGGGGAGATGGCTCATACAACCTTATCTCCTAATCCCCCCTCTCCTAGTTCCCCTCCTCTGATAGAGCTGTCGAGCGGAGGATATACTGTGCACCTGAAACGGGAAAATTCGCGTGGAAAATACGACGTCCCTCCCATCTAGGCTACCACTTTCAGGGTTTTTCGCAACTTCTTACCAGTTTTCCCCGAAATTTTTTAGTTTTTCTCAGAAATTTGCTGTCCAGGGGTATATAGCAAAAAAAACAAGAAAAACCGCAAAAGATCCACAACCGCAAAAAATTTTTCCGCAACACCGCAAAGGCAAATACGACCCCCCCCCTTCCCAACAACAACCAGCTACGACTCCCATCCCTTTAGAGCGTCTGTAAAACAACAAAAGTTCATTTTATAAGAAATTTCTCAGACCAAATACGACTCCTCTTCCCCCTGCGACCAAAAACTACCCTCCTAAAGGGGAATCCCCAATGATGATGTGCCCTGTATTGAAAGCTATGGGTACCGCACAATAAGCATAACAAGACAGTTGCAGGACAGTGGCAGGTTGTGATGATCATCTGGGCACGTCCTATGTTGGGGAAACCCCAGCTGGTGGAGTCGTACTTGGTCTGAGAACTTTTTGGTAGTCGACCTTTCCCGTTTCATTTCTTCAAAAAAGGAGGGGTCGCAGCTACTCGTTGCTTCGTATCTGCATTTTCTGCTTTCAGAAGAAATTTGGAGAAATTTGTCGCGTTGTTTTTTTCCGGTTATTTTTTTGCGGTATTTTCAGTTTAACTGATGCTTACTTCCCCCTTTCCCTCTTCCTCGCTCGGCAGAAAAATTTCGGGGAGAAACCTGAAAAAAGTGGTGGGAAACATGAAAATGTTCGCAAGACAGAGGAAAGAAGATCATATTAAACGACGGGAGGGGTCTTATTTTCCAGAAATTCTCCACAGCGACAACGCTTGGAAATGGAGCGGATCGAATCTTATGAAGACTAACCAAGTCTTTTATCCCACCGCAGCAGGTTGATTAGTTATAAGTTCCACGGACCCTGCTATCTGGGACCTCTTGTTACTTGAATATTAAGCAACAATATGGAACTCTAAATCTTTTCTTTTCAAAAAACGATATGGAGAAAAATTCTTGAGAGCTTTTTTCGTGAAACTGGGACTTATGTGTCCTTTTATTTTCTAAACAAACTTTCGGAGCTCCAGCTGCACAAACTGGGCATTCATTCAACAAGTCTATTCAAAAGTACTTGGTACGAATATCAAATCACTGGGGAAATACTTGACATATGACTCCATTAAAATGATGATGAAAGTGTGTTGTTCATGGAGAGTGAAGCGGGACTGGAGCATTGTAAAGGTGACATGAATGTAGTCTTTTGTAGTCTAAAGTTCTTGTCATTTTTTAGGTGTAACCTGAGCTGTAACAATGAATGGAACAAGAAGGAATGTTCCGAGTAAAAGTCAAGAGTTTTATATTTCAAACTGTAAGGTTTGCTGGGAAAAACAAACTGAACAAGTATGCTCATTTCTAGGTAGACATGGCTTAGTGACTAGCAATTGCATGTGCAATCCTAAAAAGCCTCTGCTGTTTCGAACGTGATTCTTCTAATTGAAAACGTCAATCATTCAATTAGATTAGCACTGCAAGAAAGTTTTATGACTCTAGCTCGAACAGTAGAGAGGACTGATGGAAGATGAGTGAAAGGTAAAGGAAAAGGACTTCTGGGAGCAGGGTTCCAAGTTTTGAAAGGCTCATATAATCGTCACTACCTCTTGCTTGCGAGAGAGTTGCCGCTCTCCGCGATGCCCTCTTAGATGGTTACTGGATGATTATGTTTTGACCTACTGAGCTGGAAATTCCGAGTTCGAAGAATGATTGCAGAAAGCTGTATCGGTCGAAAATATATTTGGTCTTGATTTTCGATTATAACTCTACAGTTTCTCTACGGATCTTCTCCATAATTCAATATGCTTTAGGTGGTCCGGTGATCAGAGACTACGGATCTGTTCCTGTTTGGGTCAGTCAGGCTCCCAGCCCATGCGCAGGAGGGCTGGAAGTTAGTAGATTCTCACGAAAAGGAAATTCCTACTCGACCGTGACCTATACTGGTAGCGGACCCATGGAGACATAAAAGCCCTGACCTGTACCTCGACCCTCAAGTTGGCGTATAGGTTAATGCCAATCAAAATTGTCAGTACGACTCTGAGCACGGGGCGAAATGCGTGGCGCACCCAAATAGGATGTTATCAATGCCGAAAGCTTCACGGCTTCCTTAGTGGCCCTAGGCTCAAGATCATCGCAACAACAAAAATATCGGCCCTGAAGTGGAGGAAGATTCGAATGACCTGAGAGTATTCCGGTTTAAGGAGATGCAGAGCGCTTCTTTGCCATAACTACTTGTTATAATACACCTCTATTTCTTACTGTTTACTTCAAGAGGGTGAAAAATTCAAATGGTCGAGGTGAAGCATCACAACATTTTCAGGTGAGCGACCGTCCAAGCATGTATGAGAGCATAAAAGTTGTTGTTTACAAAAAAAATATAATATACTGCTAAGGTTTCCAGCCAGATACGAGCAGAGTAGGATTATCAAAACGAAAATACACCAGTCTGATCAATACGCACGAAAATGTAGCCAGTTTATAGGTAGTTAAGCAGCCAGACAAGTGAGTGGAGCAGCTGAGTGCACGTGGGGACCATCATCGCTACGTAAATTTGAGCAACTCGAGTATTCCCGACTTGGGGCCGAATCATTCATGAGCCAAGTGTAATTTTAGGTTCAGGTGTATGAAGATCGCAAGATGAATATAGCTCTTTCATCAACTGAATGCCTTAATTCAAAGGTAACAGCTTTTGTAGCTAGAACAATCATCCACTTGAAAGA
>MU946115.1:0-10907 GCA_036418165.1 Cooperia oncophora
GTCATTCCTCCAAGAGCGCAATCGCAACATTTGAATGAAGCACGCATCCACGGACTCCCCATCTCTGGGATATGTAGTACCCAGACACCCTAGATAGGACCCTCTACGATATCTGAAATTCCGGTCAGATGGCCGTATATGTATAATAGTAGCGGCCATCTGACTGGAATTTAGATATCATAAGTGGGAGGGGAAAGTCAAATCTGGACCTGCTCACACTCCATACCCCAGAGATAGAAAGTCCATGGCTGCCATCTTCAAGTATTCAAGTAAAGTACGCAGGCACCCCCATGGGATGTGACAGGTACTCAGTAGTACATCCTGAAGAGAATTTTTTGCGCTATCTGATGGTATAATTGCCGTTTCACCATTGCTTGATAAACCCCCTTTTCCCAAGACTTTGAAGCATGTCAAAAGAGCAACTTCGGACGATATTTTTCTTCAACTATAAATTGGGTCAATCCGCAGTCGAGACAGCTCAACAAATTAACCAGGTGTGGGGGCCCAATAGTGCTAGAGAAAGCACTGTGCGGCAATGGTTCAACAAATTTCGTTCTGGAGATTTCAGCCTTGAAGATGAACCTCATAGCGGTCGACCTAAAGCAATATCTGACGAGGATTTGAAGGCGTGGAGGCTGACCCATCCCAAACAGTTCGAGAGATTGCAGAAAAGCTAGGCGTTGGCAAATCCACTGTTGCGGATGGTCTGAAACGCATTGGGAAGGTGAAAAAACTCGACAAGTGGGTGCCCCACAATTTGAGTGACCGGCAGAAATTGGCACGTCTCGAGGTTTCTTCTTCACTGCTTTTGCGCAACAGAAACGACCCGTTTTTGGACCGAATTGTCACCTGTGATGAAAAGTGGATCATGGTGGTTGGATTTCGACGAACCACCGAGGTAATTTTCAAAGCCGAACCCTCACGAAAAAAAGATTCTGGTCACGGTTTGGTGGTCATCGGCTGGTGTGATCCACTATAACTTTTTATCACCAGGCCAAACCATCACAGCAGAACCCTACTGTGAAGAAATCGACGAAATGTACCGAAAATTGCGTCAGCTGCAGCCAGCACTTGTCAACAGAAAGGGTCCGATTCTTTTGCATGACAACGCCCGCCCACACGTTTCACAAATCACTATCCATAAATTGAACGAATTGGGGGTTGAAGTTCTACCTCACCCGCCATATTCTCCAGACCTTTCACCAACCGACTATCACCTTTTCAAACATTTTCAGAACTTCCTTGCTGGAAAATACTTCATCAATCAGGACCAGGCAAAAAAGCCTTCGTGGATTTCGTGATTCTCGACCACCCAGTTTTTTCTTTGATGGGATTTCTCGACTGCTTCACATTGGCAAAAGTGTGCTGATTCGGTGCTTATTTGGATTAAATCCGATGAGTATTAAGAAAGTTATGATCGTTTAAAGTGAAACACCCAAAACGCTGAGAACTTTCCGGACAACCTAATACAGAAGGAAACACTTTGATACGACTCAGATCAAGTTCTTCCAAAGGAAATTTATTAAATTTATGAATAAACATGTACAAAACCTAATGAAGATTCGTCAAAATGTGCCCATGTCCATTTGAAGGTTCATCGTCTTCACCAAGGATATGCAGCCGTCGAAAGGCTACAATACTGTGTTACCACAATGTGTAGAAACCTGAACTTCGCCTAGTAAGCGATTACTCGATGCGTGATCGATTCGACCCTCAGGACAGCCATGCCTACGAGGAAATACGTCCTTCTCACAATTCAACCTTCGCCTTGAAGGTGCGGTCCGTGACGACCTAAGAAAGAGCAAAACATTCTGTGGAAAGGGTAGTGTGGTGGACAATGGACCTTCCACCAGCTTCACAGCGAACAATTGTAAGGTTAGGGGATCGAGGTGCAAAGCTGCTCCAGTAGCACCGCTTTCTCCGCCTCCAGACTCCGCCTTCAGAGACAGCCTTCCCGCCAAAAGCGATGTGACAGGTCAATTAGCATGAAATGGTTGCTCTACTGGAACCAGCCCACTTGATTTGTCCCAACACGCAGTGTTTTTTCTTTTTACCCGTACAAATACTTGAGGCTGGAGGGGCCATATCAGAAGCGGTGCCGACGTTCCTTTCGGCATTCTCTCTTCACAGAGGGTCATTTGACACCTTCTCTTCTACGCTTGCCTACGTCCAACTACGCTGACACGAAGCCGTACTTGAAGGCACGGTCTCTGCCTTCGAGTACAGCTTCGTGACGTTGTGGGAGTTGGTGGAGGTGGAGGAGGGGAGGAACGCGTAGCTATGCGACGATGCCACGTTATGATGTTTGCCCGTCTGGGTTCTCTCGCCGAGATGTTGTCTATATGTAACTATTGCAATAACTTTTAATTCCGTTCCGGACAATGTCAAGTTCTGAAAATACGAGCAGACACAACCTTGGTCCGTTCCCCTCCCTTTGACCCCGAAAACAATCACAAGCGTGCGGACTATTTCGCCGTGGAATCTCAACGTACATTCGACTAAATGACCCCTCTCGGCCAACTGACTACGACAGCTGGCATACAACCGCCACGTTGAGATTTCCTCAATCCACGGCGTGCCCCGAGTATATACAGTATATAAATATAATACCATACAGTGACTCTGGGATCGGAGACCGAGTGATTCGGATGAGCCCTAGGCTGGTGGTTTTCATTAAACATGTAAATATGTGCCTACAGCAGAACGAGTGGGAGGAGCTCTTCACGACAGGCGGAAGTTGATGCCCGTTCCGGAGGCGGCACTGATAATAGGGGCTCAGGGCCTGTGGTCTCACATTCTACGACGGTAGCTTCCGCATGCGCTAGTTGGGAGCTGTACAATAAATGTGGCCCCTATCCTTCGTCATTTCTGCGAAGTAGTAGGGGCGAAGCGGTAGTGCTACTGGGTGCCATTTGGGAATTACCGCCGCGCTATGTCAAGGTCGCAGTCCTCGTCTTCGAAGCCAAAGTCTCGGCAGAAAGACAGCATTCAAGAGCAGGAAGCAACGCAGCCAGTGAGAGAAAATGAAGGGTGTTTGGCTATAATTCAGTGTGTTGGCCGGCTATTGCAGCGCATATGGAGCATACCGAATGCGAGCGAACGCGAGTACTATCTCTTGACGGAGCGTGCCTTTTTTACGCGGAGGAAGTGGCACTTTGGTTTTATAGCGCGGGACTTATTAGCCTCGCACATAGCTACGATCAAGAACTTGCCGGAGCAGAACTTTGCTTCCGAGAACTGGGAGGTCCGAAGGTGTCGTGGTTTTGCGAACGGGCTCTTACGCAACGCCAGATGCGTCCGTCAGTCTGACAGGCTTGGCATTTCAACTTCCCGCATCGTTATGAACGTGCAAAATGCTATTTCTCGATGATCGAGAAGTCGAGACTTAACTCACCAGTGATGGCGGCGAGTCAGTTTGACGGCCTTTCACTTGGAGTGCTGGTCTCATGGGCCTTGACTAATCCTGAAAAATTCATAATCAGACCTTCAAATAGGTCTTAACTGATAAGATTGCAGAAGTCGGTCCACCCGGTACTTTTCTTTTGAGAGTTTTTTGTCCAATCTCGTCGACAATCCTTGGGGTGGTCCAGTAGGTTTGCGTAATGATGCACTGCCGGATACAGGTGATTGACGAATAGGTACCAATTCCTCTGGATTTGGTACTAATTAATAATAGACCACAATTCGCCCCTCTGGCTTTGGTCCTAATTAATAATAGACGCACAGTTCGCAATGTGCGATAGTAAGCGTTTTCAACATCCCGCACAAAAACCGATAAAATCAATCAATATCGGAGGTGCTAGCACTCTAAAGAATTACAGCTGTTTTAATGTACCGGCTTCAGAGTTATAGTTCAGGACATATGTATGCATATGAAGGGCGTGACTGATTCGGACGCATTCTGCCCATCACAGAGCTGTTAGTAGGTGCACCTTTTCACCAATTCATGCTATTTCTCCAGCTATTTTTTCTTTGAGGGGGGGGGGGGCGGTCAAGACAATCGTAGGCGTTCCACTGCAGGTTGGGCGGGCGGCTGATGTGGACCTAACATAAGTGCAGCACCCGTCAGAAATAGCATTATAGCTGAATCTAATGCATCCTCAGGTTTTACGGTGAAGCAAGCTTTTGGATAACTCTTGAAGGAAGCATTTTAGAAGAATCCTGGGAATTACGCCATGCGCAGTTAATTTATTCATCCGGCCCCGTAGGAGCCCTTGCTCTTCAGGCTCAGGCGACCATTACCTCGCCTCTATCACGTTTTGCCCCAGTTTTGCACAATTATTATTTCAAGTGCCCTAGCAAGGTTATTTGCACCATGACGTGACTCCTGTGAGCGCATTCAGATTCAGCGACACGATCGCTTGAGGCGCGCAATCCAAAAGAGCGATCGTGGATCCGGGAGCAATCAGGTCGCAAAAGTCTGAATGTGCCTTTGTATACGATGAAGCGGCGTGTCTGCTCCATACCCACAGCGATGTCCGTCAGTTTCTTTCGCGAGTCGACCAGCAAACAAACACACAAGAAACATGACAGGAAAGCACAGTGAAGTTCTAGTTTCTACTTGACACAGCTGTGGCATCAGTCGTTTAACTAGTATGAACGATAACGTGCCATCTATGACATTATCACCTTATCGGCAAGGAAATGGGTACTGCAACCTGTACCGTCACATCATCTACTTACGTCTTGAAACAAGAGCAGTCGGATTGCCCAGTGTCGCTGGTGGCGCCTTTTTTTCCCTTTTATTCTGTGACACGACCTGGATTTGCCGCGTGCTAGGTTATGAATCGTCGATCAAGCCTATTGTTCAAGCCTGTTGTTCTCGGTTCTTGGCTGCACCAGCCAAGAACTGAGAAGCAGCGCCCTCCCTGTCAAGACGTAGAAACAGCGCAGAGCGCGCCGCATCACAGAAGGAGTAGCGCCGGCGTTAGCCAGCGATCCGACCGATACGTCCATAACCTACACGGGACTATAGCAGCCTGTAAGAGTAGCCGCTGAAGTCTCGCTCTGGAACGCACTCCGCATTCAGCAATGGAACGCTTCAAGTGGCTTTCACTAAGGCTGTTGGTGGCCTTATCGTATCTTATCGGCTGTTATCACTTTCTGTCACCCGCCACTAATGTCGCCATCCCACCCCCTGTACCACTTCTTGAAACCAATGTTACGCGCTCACTGCGACGGGCGCTATGAATTTCGTGAGACAGACACAGACAGACGCACACACATACGCACACACACTAACAGACATAATTAGCGAATTATATATAGTGGGATACTGGACCAGAGTCAAATGAGCATATCTGTGCTACAATAGCTCCTCCTGTTTTCAACCTGGCGCTTATTGAGCTTCCTAGTTGGCATCAGGCTCAGCGCTGATGCTACAGGAATGCGAGTGTCACTCAAGTTCCATGGAAAACGTCTATTTTCCCGAAAAGATCTAATGTCATTCAATTTGAAGGGCAGAAAGAAGGAGCAAAAGGGGTTAGGGGGGGAGGCAAGTGACGCCTGACTACGCCAGTCATGCTTGTTAGTCTGCGCTCTCACGCCAACCCGGAAAGGGACCTGTGCATTTATTCCATGATCACGATGACTCGACAAAGCAACGCAAGACAACACGACGTAATGGATTACGGTCGCTTCGTCGCCTTCTCGTCTTCCCCCCCCCCTTCAGTTACCTTGGCCGGGAAGAAATGAAAGGAAATCCCGATCCAACAACCTTGCGAATGATATCTGCCTAGGACCTTACCCCTTGCTTCCTAGTGTTCCAGATGACCTATTAAAACAACTGATGCCAATATTCGACTCACCGGAATTCTCAGAGATGGCTCGTTGTCTGCGCCTGGAAAATCTGCGCCTGGATAATCTGACGACAATACGATTATGGCGAGGGTAGCTATCATCTTGACCTATTCCGTCCAGTCCGTTGTTGCTCTGGCGCAATCTCTGATTCACATAATCAACAGCTTCTGGATACAGAACAGTTCTGGTTCCGGCTGATGGATCTGATGCAATGAACACTGGTGAGCTGGCGGCTGAGGAAGCTGGAGAGTAGAGCGTAATCAGTGAGTTGGAGGGTACAGAAGATGAGCTCGGTAAAACGAACGAGTATATTCGTGGGCTATCAGCACTCGGCGGAGCCGTTGTTGTGGGTGCGTAGAACAAGAAGACTGGTGAATCAGAAGGGACAGAAGAAGAGGCTGGCACATAGACCGAATAGAATCGTGGGCTGCTAGACTGTGCAAACGTGGTTGGTGAATTCAACAAATATATCGGTGTGTTGGAGGGGGAGGACGTGGTGCCAGAATTACAGCATCCACCCCAAAATGTCGCGACCGCTGAGGTCACGAGCGTCAACAGCGTCGGCAGCTGCATTCTGCCCGACCAAATGCATTTCGATGACGATTTTATATCAAATCATCGTTTAGTGAACGAGTTTCTGAGTTGCTAATCCTATGCCATAGAAGACATCTCGGGTGTTTCTCCCTGGTCAAACATCTCGGAGACAACTTTTTTGGAAATTATTGTGACAGGCAGTGCAGTGGCTTATGCACATGTACTATGCACACAATCCAGAGATCCGGACAGTTTCCTGCCAGCGTGCAACGAAAGAGTTCCATTCTTTCTGGGTCGGCAGGACTACTACAGGACTTGAAGTATAAAATCTCGGTTATATGCACTTTGCCCACAACCAAGCGTTCGAAGATTGACTGCCATTTACTGGAACGGAAGTGGACCGTGTATGGCGGCATCTACAAAAGATTGGACTTAGCACCGAAAATCATTATTCCTTCTCTATATTCGGTTCCAAACTTTTCTGCCTAGTAAAAACAGCAGTTTCCCGACGAAACCAATATCCACACCACAAAAGAATCCTCTTGATTATAGCTCGGCTGGCTGTCTATGAAACCGGACTTTTGGTCATTGCTCCGTTTGAATATGTTTTCTATAGACTACTCAAAGGACGGGCTCGCGATTACCATTTTTCAAAAGATCCGAAGCACGAAATCATTCGATACTTCTTTTCCTACGAAACAGTAGTTTAGACCGCCGGAAAATCCCTAACGAAGACCCCTTGAGTATTCATCGCCTCCTATAAGCCGAGTTTGCAAGGTGGCAATTCCTGGGACTAAGTCGCGATTGATGGCCGACAAATCTACAATTCGTTCGATCAAACAAGGCGAATAGGACGACGTGGGGCTGCGGAGGCGGGGGGGAAGGGGATGGATGGTGGGCATTCTGCATTTTACGCTGCTTCACTTGTTCCGCTTTACAGCGGTCTTACTTGGTGATATATATATATTATAGAAGCGAGGCAAGTTCGTCGAGCCACCTGTTGATAAAAACCTTTTTGGACACTTTAAGCATGAGAAGTTCATGATCTCTCAATGCTCGACACGTGATGAGACAGCAGCAAAAGTTGCAAGAATAACCCGCGCGGGCCCCCCCCCCCCCGTTGCCGGACTGCCTCTCAAATCGAGCATGCGAATTAAGAGTCCTCCCTCCGCCCTAGGTCTTTGTCGAAGAGTCGCTATCCTTGAATATGAATGGGATGTGTGGTTTCCGGCGACGTCAGTTAAGGCTAGGTCGGCTCCTTCGAAGAGCGGACTGTAGTTGCTCTTGGCCTTCACAGATTGGATCCCAGCATTGCTCCATTTTTGGCTTTCACAACTGCCTACCCTCCCCTTCCCCAGTATTCACTATTGATTACCGAATAGACCGTAACATCACCCAGTTGCTTAGCCTTGAGAAGAACACTATCTAATCCTATCATTTGCGCAACCAAATAAGCATTAACTCTTCATAAAACAGTTTTGCGATGGAGTTCTCGACAAGGCGATACATTTCGCTACTTTACACCTTTTCATAACGACCGAAGATGTTCTCAAAGCTTCTCGTTGCCCGACACTTATCCTGGCATCCCGCTACAAGATAACTACACTGCGCCGATTTAATTTTTTATGAAGATAGGGACATCTAAAGCACTCCTCGTGCAAAGCTGGAATTGCTTTGATGGAGCCAAGCTTCGTTGCCTGAGCCTGAAGGGTGTATGAGGTGCGGGGCCGTATGTAAATCAGGTCCCAGTTACCGGTGATTCAACTCAAGGTCGGTCATCCCCTAATGTGCTTGTCCATTGTAGGCAATAGATTTTGTAAAAGACGCCTGTGGCAAAAAAAATGTTTCGAAGTCGTTTCAGGAACGGTGATTATATGAAAGGTGACTCAGCTCTTTGCACAGAGAGCCTTTAAGGTATCGCCCTCCAGATTATTCAGGCGCGTACATCGCCTCCGCCATAGCACTTAGCAATTCTTCGTTCGCTGTGTGAATGCCGATGATGTGAGCGAGAAAGGGAAGGTGAATGCCGCTTTGGCGCGCCGCGCCTACCCTTTTTCCAAAACTGTAGACGGCTTGCCGCTTTCAATTAGTTGTTGGGGAACGGCGCAGTGCCGCAAAATGCCCCTCTCAACCCCCTTCCCCCCTTCCCCTCCCCCGTGCCCCGAAAGCTCCCTGCATACCCGGCAAACACAAAAGTATCCTGGGCATTTTTTAGAGGCGCAGTTTGTCGACGGGGGGGCATTCGGCTTTTCATAGATGTGCCGACCCATCTAGATAGCCTTTTCTCGAGTTGACACGTTTGGATGGTGGCTAGACGATCTTACTCCAGCTTCACAGGCGTTCACAAGTTTTACCATGGTGAGATTCGTAAACCGGAACTAGGGAAGCAATGTTAGTACAAAATCCCCCCCCCCGCGACGCTAAATAGCGCCTTGCGAAAAAACGTCAATTGAGAGTCAGGCCGTATCATTAGTTGGAGGCTTTAGTCCGAGTCCGTACGAAAGGGGGTTCAAGAGTTGCGCTCTCAGGAGCCCTGTTGAGCTTGTTGCCCCTGTTGAGAATAAGCTGTCCTCTAGAATGCCCAACTAAAGAGAAGGGGGCATTGTTGCACCTGCGGAGGTTCCTTTTGCTAGTTCCTATCAAACGCCCCCGGGTGAGACCTGTAAACCTTGTCAAGTGAACGAAGCTCATGCTATTGCATAACCTTGCAGGCATTCACAAGTCTGCTCGGGAGGCGTTGGCAGTGATCAAAGAAAACCAGCGAAATGCACCCACCAGGCCGAATCTCGCCATTGTTTACTCCACCTTAGGTGAACTGCGAATGTGCGTATAGTAAATTTCGGTTTTGTAACACTGTCGCCATGAAAAATGGTTCAAAGATGGAATGCCGGGTTGCTTACCTTCTGAAAGCGTTTCAGCGGCTGCATGGGAATTGAATTTTGGTTCCAATGGCTCAACCTGGAATACTCTTCAGAACTCGTTTAAGAGGAGGCCGTGCCAATGGACACTGCGGCATGAAAAGTAGCACTCACTGGCCTTGATTTCTGGGCATATTTGCTCGGAGCTGGTGCCTCATAATCAAACTCTTCCTCCGATGGTGGAGCCGGTGGTGCAATAGATTCAATAGGTGGTGGAGGTGGAGCTGCTACATATTTCTCTGGAAATAAATGAAATTACAGAGTTTAAGCATGCTACTAGAAAGCGCTGAAGGTGCAGGAGTCATGTGTACCAGCAGAATGACCTACAAACTATGGAGTGCAATCTCTGGATGAGGGTGCTTGTTACATAGGGTCCGGGTGGTTCCGATCGCACCAATACGCCACTGGTTGTGGAAACTATTGTGACGAGGAGGCACTGAAATGGGGATTCAAGAGCAGAGGCCAGTGAACAACAAACTAATCACCACGAGATCATTATAATGATTTATTTTCGTTTATATAATTGGGTATTGTGAAACACTCCATCTTTGCAAGGTTTTTTTCCTCCACTGCAATGAGCGGCAGACAAGTCAAAACGAAGAGCAGCTTTGGACCACTGCAAAGAGGCCATGAGCTGGAGGGCTAAACAGAAGCACCGCAATACGCCTGCTTATTCCGAGTCGCGACTTCACCCCATATTGCCCAAAACTTCCAGCTCCTTTCCAGTCGTTGTAATGCAGGCTTTCGGGGGATCGAGCACACTCCTTGTTAGTCAAAATGTACGCTCACCTCCGAAAAAGGCCCTTTACTTGTGCGTGGATGGGTCCGCATCTGCAGTGTCGTGCCATGTTCCCGACTTTGAGATGCACGGCACGGGTCCTCCGGGGTTCCCGAATGCCATCTCCATGCTCCACCCGCGCTCTCATCAAAAGCCAGCGCTTGTGTCATCACCGAGATCCCGCAGCAAAACACGTAGTCAGCTTTAGAGAACAACGAGAAGTGAGGGATAAAGAGAGCAGGCAAGCAGCGCGTTGGGGAACAATTAGACGTGTATAGCAGCGCGGGCAGAGTAAGGAGACGACACTCGGACACCACCACCCTCCAACCCTGTTTCCCCACACTTTTGAGAAGAGGAAGCACCACACTAATACACGTGCGGGTCCATTCTCGTCATACCCGGGACTCACAAAGAGTGCACATTTTAAATATCTTCAGAGACAGGCTTGGTGATGAGCCATGGAAGTAGGTGGTGTGGTTGAGAAACAGAAATGTATGTGCTAACTGACTCGCTCTCAAATAAGACCCTACTCGTGCCACGCGAAAGGCAAACAATCAATGTTGATATCGGGAGAGAGGCCAGAGAAGCAGCGAGAGAGCATGCAAACGAAGAGAGCACAGCCAAGGCATCTATCACTGCGGGCGGAGTTGCTTTAGCAGCGGTATGCTTTGCCGCGGCTACCTTACCATTTTCTGACATAAAAAATATGCAGGGTTGCTCGCTGCAGCTCACACTACCTGTGCAGGCGAAGAGCTCAGCTAATTACAAGCGATGCACACTCTGCCTTTAAAGGCAGTTGGCACGATAAATTCCCCAAGACGAGTAGGATTAATACGCCTGGCAGGACGGAATTCCGCGACCCTGAGCAGGCGCTGCAT
>MU946124.1:0-11687 GCA_036418165.1 Cooperia oncophora
GATAGATACGATAAGGGGCCTTAGAAGGGGAGGGTGACCGAAATCGTAGCGCAATTTGCAGCAGCTGCAGGACCGTGATTTCAAGAAGTGATATACATGGCAGGACGGGAACACTTTAGGTGCGTGACAGGAGGTGATGAACACTTGATAAGATTCGATAAGGGGCCTTAGAAGGGGAGGGTGACCGAAATCGTAGCGCAAGTTGCAGCAGCTGCGGGACCGTGATTTCAAGGAGTGATATACATGGCAGGACGGGAACACTTTTGATGGGTGACAGGAGGTGATAACACTTGATAAGATTCGATAAGGGGCCTTAGAAGGGGAGGGTGACCGAAATCGTAGCGCAATTTGCAGCAGCTGCAGGACCGTGATTTCAAGAAGTGATATACATGGCAGGACGGGAACACTTTGTGCGTGCTGTACCGCGTGACAGGACCAGGCTGATGACACTTGATAAGATTCGCATAGAAGGGTCCTTAGAAGGGCGAGGGGTGACGATACGTGGCAAGTTGCCGAGCAACGCGGCGACCACGATTTCCAAGTACTGATATGCCGTAGGGGGGTGGGCTGGCAGAAGCTATGATAAATCCAGTTTGATTAAGATCGCAAAAAGGGCCTGCGGAAGGAGGGTGGAGGGTCGATCTAATATTCGGTGGCGTCAGGTTTAGCAGCTACAGTGGTGAGACTGTGCAGACCGTGGAGGGATTAGGTGTGGGACCTGGAACAGTGATTGCGGGCGACGGTAAGGGCGGGTGTAATCAGTGGATAAATACTTGAATGCTGGCCGGTGAGGCGGATGGGGGCTATCAGATTGCGGACGTGTCATGATTAAGCAACAGTGGAACATCTTGATCCGAGAGGGCGATACAGCGGTGATATGATGGTGATACCGGCGGACGGGAGTGTTGTTGGTTGGGTACGGAAGTGATAGGAGCTAAAATTGACAAGGTAGCATGGGAAAATCCGCTTCACCGCTCACAACAACAATGCGATCGATATGACTCAAGTATAACGATCTCAGTGATTCCAACAGAACTCATTCCTCACTGCTTATTAGTAACGACATCGTGTACGACCGCTAAGCCAGCTCTATTCCAAATGCATGTGGTTTGTTTACAGAGATGTTATGAACAGCAGCAACTGACTTTATCACTCTTACCACAATTATCTTCCATCAGCAACTTCAGTGAGGGCCATTTAAAGGGTTCCACTGCTGAATGCGGTAGAGCATTCCAAAGCAAGACGCTTTAGGAAGACAGATTGCATAAATTATAGGCTGCTTCAGTGGCTGTCCAAACAGGCTGCACTATTTCCGTGTAGGTTATATGAACGTACCAGTCGGATCGCTGGCTAAGGCCGGCTTTCCTCCTTCTGTGATGCGGGGGGGGGGGCGCTGCTGCTGCTTCTGCGCCTTGACGGAACAAGCGCTGCTTTTCAGTTCTTGGCTGATGCAGAAGATTCCTTTGAACAGTGTGGTTGGTCAACGATCCTTAACTTAGCACGCGGCAAATCCGCATGGCCCGGCGAAGCCGGGCCATGTCACAGAAGGAGGAGCGCCCGGCGACAGCCGGGCGATCCGACTGGTTATAATATCTCGGAACTACGGCGGCTCCACGGAAGGGAACTGTTTCTCTAACATGACCATGTGAGCTTTGAAGAGCACTATTGTTCGATGCTGGAGTGGTGTCAGCGAGTATGGAGGACCTAAATAGTTGCTATCTGGCGATTTCACGAATAGGACACCAAAATTGCTATTTTATGAGCAGACAAAACCCTCAACTTTGCTGAAAACCGGTCACAAGGTCACCTGATTGAAGGAGAAACGCCTAGAAACTGGAAGGAAAGTGGAGCATAGCTAATGCACAAATACTGTAAATTGTGATTGCACACTTTGTTATGAAATTAACGGCCTGTCGATTGCCTTTGCTGGCGAAAAGCTGTAGTTCATGAAAGTACTTCGGTTGCACAGCAACCAGGACACGTCGTAAGCTGGTGAATCCCTCAAAGGGGGGGGGGGGACCGTTTATGGTTGCTGCAGAGGAGGAAGAGTCTCAGTCAGTCTGGGGGAAAATATCCTTCGTGGTTCTCTTCACGTGCGCAGTCGTCATGAGGGTCGAAGCAGGGAGGTGGTGGTACACCTCGGCTCGGCTGTGTCGTATTATTGGTCTTAAGAAAGAGGGAGTTGGATGGGACGAAATGATGACAGCGTAGAAAACCTCAGAAACTCATTCCACTTCCATTCGAAATCCACGATTCTGGAAAAAGGGATAGGTGAACAAAAGGTTTATGTTAAACACAATTCCCGCGATCAAGCGTTACAGTTAGAAGGTGCTCAATTATGAACCAGTACCACATAAGTAACTCCCCAGTAGAGAAAGAAGCGGGAAAAACCCATGGGACACCCTGAACACAGACCCCCCCCCTTAGCAGTGGGCGCCTTGGACGAGTTTGTCGGCAAGCCCAATCAGCAGGATTCGACGTGCAACCAATTCCCGGCAAGAGCACAGGAAATCACCCTACGACGCTCCAGGCAACGCTATGTACACACGCAATTCCGCTTGTAAGCCGTTGTCTTGCAGAGTGAAAGTAATCGTGGTTGCAATGGTTGCAATAGCTGCAATAATCACGTGTCTCCAGTCGCGAACACTTCGATAATCGCGGAAACTGTCTTCAAAAGCGACGTAGTTATCAGTCAAAGAAAAATCATGACATTTGAGTTGTGACAAAAGTCAAAAGAGATCAGAGGGAATCTTTAACAGACTACTACCTCCTTTCGCTTGGTTCTGTCAGGGTGAGGTCATCGCATCCGGGTGGCGCATCATGATAAGACCCAGCTAGCCATGATGTCCATGGTGCTTATCCGTTCTTTCCCAACGTACTCTATCGCTTGACGCACCTCCGAGCAACATCATTCGATCGCGAATTTGCTCGTGTAACGATGGATCCCACGGGGTTAGTCTGAAAACAAAGTAGATCTGCAACTATGCGTATTTATAACAATCCTGAGGATGTTGTGGCGTGAAGCGAACGGAAGCCCCAGCGTTCCTAATTCGAGGATCCTGTGTATTGGGCCGTTTCCGCGGCAGACGCGGAGCGTGCCAGGTGCGACTGCGTTGGGGCGTGCCCACCAGCCCGCTTAGCCACCAGTTTGTTGAAGCGGGCAAGCGCCAACGATTCGTGGGAAAGCGGGATTGGCTGACGCTACGCCCTCCCGCTGTTTGCTACGAGCGTCTACAGGTGAAAACGACTAGTATACTGGTAGACAGAGGCCTACTCAGAGCAACCTGAGAGATCGATCGAGCGGTAGGGATTGCTTTGCCGGTAGCGCCTATCGTCCCTGGCTAGGCCTCAAGAACAATTACGGTACGCAGATGGTATGAAGTTCCCGAGAAATAGATGACAAAACAGCAATGCAAATAAACTTAAGTCTTTCGCACGTAACAGAGCATGCATTAACAGAACCTCTCCACGCCATTTCTTCTGGAATTACATAAACTAGACGAAAAGCAATTTCCGAACGGATGTCGGACTCGGTTCGAAGTCGCTCAGTGAATGCCGTTCCTCGAACGACAAAAGCTCCACCCACGGTGCAGAAAACACCTAATAGGTGGTACCTGAATGCAGTGTTTAGCCAAATGCGCATTATTCAGTCGACGGAAATCGGCGAACGCCGTTCGTCAACAGCAGAATGGTGAATTGAGACAAAAAGCGATTGATTGTAAGCTTCCATTCAAGAGTCTTCGCGATTCCACCACATCACTGCAGAACTGCTCTCATAACATTTCCTTTCATTCGAAATAGTTCTGGATGCATTAGATAGGTCGATTAAGGCTGGAGGCGAAGCGGGGCAGGGGGGCGCGGTGCGAGGCGGAGGGGAATTTCATAACGAATGTCAGGCAAAAAGGTAAACTCATTCCTTTCGAGGTTCCTACCAAAGAACCCTTCCTACTGTTCCATCTTCTTAAAGATAAACTGCTCATCTCTGTGGGCCCTGATTCTTGCCATGAGTGGGGTCAGTGGGTCCACAGCTGCATTGGCGTGCCACTTTCTCTGGTCAAAAGTGCACAGCAACGAGCTGGAGAGTATTCTTACGACGTCCAGTGCCCTCGGTATTACTGCCGCGCCGCAACGGCTCGCATGGCAAACGCCAAACCATGGCCAAAGCGCATGACTTGGGCTGCGGCCCTCGTCACTTTCTGCTTGCCCTGTCTCTAGCCGCTCAGCGCGTGTTTCTGCCTGCGCTCGGACCTCAGCACGGATGCCCAAGTGCTGCACCATGTGAGAGTAGCGCGGGGGCGAGTTACGAAGACGAATTGTCGGGCGTACCAGCTACCCTGCAAGCTCCGGTTCCCGGCATCCAAGTGGAGAACATGGCACGCTACAACAGACTTCATCGATTCTGCTCGGCCACGGAAAAAGCCGGTTTGGTGTCTGGTGCGGTTGCCTTCAAATGGTCGCCAGATTTTTTCCAGGAAACCGCAACTCTTCAAACGAATATGATGGCGATATGATTAATGGTCTGAAAACGGAAAGCCGTCATATGCATAGAGCAGTCCACAGAGACTGTTTTCAAAGAAGCTATGCGGTAGGACGTAATAATTTTTGATGGATAACAGAAGATGATGGCATTTGAGACTGATAAGAGCATGCCAGGTGTGGGGGGGGGTCACCGCATCATATTTCAAAGCTTCGATACAAATTCTAGCGCCCGACGATCACGGATAATTGCCGCCATGTTCCACCGATCGGTGATTGACACGAAAGGATTGGATGACCCGGAAACTGGATCAAAACACAGCATAAAGGCGACACCTATGATAAGGATGGAGCTAGCGGCAAATGACCATCACTGGATACTGATGAAGTGCGCTTTAAATTGAACAACAGTTAGGAGCTACCCTGAAGCGTTCTACATGTGCATGTATATTGCATATGATTAGTAAGGCTCTCTAGTGGCAGGACAACGCATCGCGGGAAATAGCGGACCCTAGAGGGTCAGGACGCAGGATGCAAGCGCCTACAGCGCCCTCCAATTTGCCGGACCCAACTCTACACTCACAACAAGTTATGCATGCCTTGGACGCAGAAAAGAGAGGTTCCGGACAAGCACGGCCACAAGGGAGATTTGAGCTGACCCACCAACTTATTAGGTTGTTCGGAAAGAAATGCGCGTTTGAGTTTAAAAATTTTTTTATTATAAAAACGAAATTAAACAAGATTAATTCAAAAGATAATCTCCATTACTATCAATGACTTGTTGCCAACGTTCAATGCAAAGAAGTCGGTTTCCCTCGTTTGTGACAGAACTCGCGCCGGTGCGGCCTCGTCAAAGTTAGTTGCGAGCACCAGGAGCTTGGGACTTGCTTCGGCGGTATGTGTTAAATTCGCTCGTCGAGGCCAAGAAGCTGCCGGCATCGACGCGGGAACCGAGATAGGTAATTTCGGATGGTGCCAGGTCTGGGTTGTACGGCGGATGAGGCAGGACTTCCAGCCCAATTCCTCAATTTTTTCAAAGTGATTTTCGCGACATGCGTTGCGAAAAGCGAGCGAGTTGGACAAGCGTTGTCTGGGGGAGTTTTGTCGACGTCGTTTCGACACCTTGACGACGCAGTAAGAAGAGAGAAGTAACTTGTGCTTTTTCAAAAAATAAAAGAGGTAGACATGGACAAAATTATATCAAAAGATGCACAAGAAAAAACCCTTTTCCAATAGACAAAACTGCTTTAAAAAATCTTCTGTAGTAGGAGAGAAATAAATGGACAAAGTTACAACGCCGACATTTCTTTCCCGGAAACAACCTAAGGTGATGTCGACTCAGGTGACTGGCCAGGGGCACGCCGGCAATTTGGGAAAAATTTTTGCACCCAAATACGATCCCGCTTGAAATAAAGCCTCTTCTGAACGGAGCTCCCTTCCCCAAGGTGCCATCATCTCGGCGAGCTCTCGGCCAAGCTTGCACCCCTGTTCGTACGTTTTTTTGCGGACACGTCCTCTTTTTTTTCACCGAAAAAAAAACTGCAAAGGCGAGAGATGGAAAGGGTCGCTTGTAGCGGAATGCGGAGAAAAAGCCCGAGAGAAATTATCAACGAAAACATTTTTCTGAGGGGAAACACGAGGCGGTCGCCCCTGGCTAAGGTCTCAACGTACGAACTACTGAAAGTAGTGAGAAGTAGTAGCGACGAGCGTTAATATACCAGTTTGGCTTATGCACAAACTCGTGCGGTGTACAGAGTGCATGCGTAAGCAAAACTAATTATAGGAAATGCATGATCCCGCTGAACTTAAATAGAGCTCCGATCCTGAACGCAAACGCGGGCCACTAATGTTTCTAGAGAAAGAAAAGCAGACTACAGCGGATTTTCCAGTGCACAGGCTCCTTCGACTAAAGAACGAAATCGTGACTTTATAAGAACGATGAAGAATTAGACCACAATTACAACGGTCCTCTGGCCGATAAGACGCCATGCTGTGAACCACAGCTCCAAGCAAAGCGCAGCGAAAACTCTTAACCATAAACACACTTCTTCTCGATGGGCATCCACCCCTTTGACATTGGATCCCTTTTCAAAGTTTGTGGGACTCGGGAAAGAATTCAAGACTCATGGAACCTCCTCAAAGGCAGTGGGCACGATAAGCCTCTAAGTCATGAGTTAGGGTATGAATACGCGCTGACAGGACAATAAATTTGGCGCCTGACAGGTGTGTGAGCGTAGCCGTCTTTCTCAAGGGATGCCACACTTGAAGGCCCGCATCAAGTTAGGCTACAACATGCGCGACCGAACGCCACCCGCGGCCCGCCCACTCCTAAATTGGAACGGACTACCTGATGCTCGTACTGTTTCACTTGCTCGTAAAACATGAAGCGAAGGGAATGATATGAAGCGGCCGCGGACTGCATGGATGTATGAGTACATACGTGCAGCCGTACCTACTGTAGCGGTTATTTGCACAATGCGAACGGGGCGAACTTGTCCCGAGAATTGAACCACTCAGTGTTACTGACACAGCTGGTTAGAACCAAAAAGCTTTGATCGCAAGTTTTTGACTGTTTCAGGTTCGTTTTCGCTGCTAAGCACGTACCAATTTAAATCGTGCCAACTGCCTTTTGAAAAAAGGTAAAAAAAAAGCACAAGAAGGATCAAAGCAACATCTAGGCATTTCTGGTCCCCTCTTCGACCGACCAGATGGGCCGACACATGATCGTCGACCATGCCGTCGCAGTACAGTGATAGTCGACAGAAGCCCCAACTGAATCAAAAAAGCTAGGAGAGACCTCCGCTCTCCGATGAACGACTTTTTACGATGCTGCACGCATTCAATTCCATTGAGGATTGCCGGATATCCTAAATGTGAACTAGCCTAAGCAGTGAATAGAAGCAGGGATAAAAATTCGGTTGAGCGAAAGCCGACTCTAAGATTCGGACCCGCTTGCGCCTCCCCCCCCCCCCCCCTCCCCAGATCATGCACGTGGTAGTTGGCGCCATTTCCATTACATTCCATCAAGATATTCATAATATTGAAGGAGAAAGTCTTCGCCGTTGATCAATCCCTTTGTGGGATGCGGCACGCATTCTACTTCCATTCAGAATCGTAGTGGCTTATTGAATGCGATGTGGCCTATACAATGACTTGCGGGGGCCAGCCGATGTACAAGTCAGTGTTTTATCCTCCCAGACGAATCTGGTACCAATTTACCGTCCCCGGGGGGTAGAAGGCTCACCTGGGCTGGAGTCGACCCCTGATTCGAACCCGGGACTGCGCGAGTGGTGAGCGCGCCACTTGTAACTACACTCATAATATTGAGGCGGAGGTGGTGTAGTGACAAGTGCGCGCCTTTACAATGTCGCGCGGTCCGGCGTCCCGAATCCCGCGGTCAAACTCCCGCTTAAGCCAACCAAGCCTTCTACCCTGACAAATCGGTACTATATTCGTCTGGAGGATAAAACAATGACTCGTACATCGGCTGGGCCTCCGCAAGTCATTGTATAGGCCACATTGCATTCAACATGCCACTACGATCCTGTATGGAAATAGAATGCGTGCCGCATCCCACAAAGGAAATGATCAACGGCAACGACTTCATCCTTTTATTCATAATATTAATTGTGACGGCGCGCAATTGTGTGATATATTCTCGAATGCTGCTCCTACTATTGTTGGCTTCGTGGAAAATAAGTGATCAAAAACGAATGAAAATGTGATTTCAAAGCTTGTCTCATGTTTTGTTTCGCCCGAATGCTTAGATGAAGTAAAGATTTAGATAGTAGAAACACGAATCATGTTAGATCCACAGTAAGTTAACGAAACATCAGAGAGCATGCGACTCTCGGACCACCGATTGGCGTGCAATAGCGAAGGATCGAATTACAGGATATGTTAGTGGCGACCGTCGACCGAAAAACCACGAACGCTGCCGCATTTGCTAAGGCATCGATGATCAAGTAGTAGGCAGGATATGCGCTTCTCAGGATAACCTTTGAACCAAATCAACCACCACTAGAATGCCTCTGAAAGTCACATGAATGAACGACCTCTGTCAGAAAATCTTTTCTGCAGAGCAATCTATGAATCAGCTATAAGCCGTCGCTAGTTGTGCAGATATTTTTCGCACCCTTCACGGACCACTCGCCTCCGAAACTTCGTCAAAAATCGAAGCCTCAAATAGATGGCCTCTCCTAGAACTGCGGGGAACCTCAATATATTAAGTTGGCTGGGAAGTTCAGTCGATTCTTTTTTTCAAATATGGGCTTACCTTTTATAAATAGACGTTATAAGTGTTCAAAAACATGCAGTGCTTTTATTGCCGGCTTCTATGTCTTCTTGTTTTGTCCTTTTTGGCATGGCTTCACTGTCACAATGCAAAGCCGGCGCAAGTCGAAGTTGACATCATGCTTTAAATGTTTGTGGCCTCCTGTGTAGCTCTTCGCATCTATGAGCAAATCTTTACAAGTCCCAGAAATCTAGGTTATGCCTAAATACATCCATCGGCAGACCTACGGGATTGGTCTGAATAGGAAGGCTGAAGTTCAAAGGACGACATTGTCAGGGCAGTCCTTACCCTGCCAAAAAAGTTTTCGCCTTTCTTGGAAAATTGCAGCAAAGGCAATGCACTTCGATCTGCCAACAAAATATTGCGCTTAAATCTACATGAAAGAATGACGCGCTAAATGAAGCTATAAAAACGACAACGAGAGCAAATCGTCAAGCTGGCGGCCTTCGGGAACCAGACAGACTGCTCGTGTCGTAATGAAGTCGAAGTTAAACCATTGGCTAAGCCGTTGAGATGGATGACGGAAACGGATTGGGAGCTAATCCAAGTGGTCTCAGGAAATGAATGACACGCACGGAGTCAGCATTACTCCGGTCCCTAACATTAACTAAGTCTCAAGACTGGAATCTGTGGAGATATCTGCTATGCTGATTCCATCTGCAAACATCCGTCACGACACAACAGGCTTACTTCCCCTACATTCGCAAAATGAATAACAAATTCAATAACTTCAAAGGCATAAGGCACGATAATTCGGTGCACGGTCTAGAGTGGTGGCAGGGGTGCCGTATAGTGTGGAGAATGACGAAAAAGCTATGTGAAATGGTCGAAAATCTGCAAAACCCTTGTTCTACGCGACTCAGAGAGCAATCTCGGATGAGTTGTGCATCGTGTCACATGACACGCCTATGGCAGATATGGTTTACAGCTGAATGTTAACAGCTCCGCGGAAAAATAAAACTTGGAACAAGCCCCCAAATCGCGTTTCAAACAGTTTCACAGCTCTTATTTAACAACAAAATCGAATCGACTCCACAGGAGCTTCAGGGGTATCCTCAACGAAACGCCGCGATTTTCTTTCTCGAACGGCTCGAGAGCAATGGAATCACTGCTTGTTATTGCAACGAACTTTCTGCCTACCTACAGCCTCACCAGTTTGACCGGCAAGGATTTCGACTCTTCCTGCTAGGCATCCAACGAATACAACTTTTCCCCACGGGTATTCAACTCTAAATTCCCAAAATGCAGGGAACTGCTCACTCGTGTTGGTGGTCTTCTTTCCTTTGACTCAAGCTTCAAATCACTTGAAACATGCTTGACGGGGTTGAGCTGGAGGCTTTTACTCCGTCATTTTGTCATCCAGATGCTAGCCTTGGGTGCCAGAACCTAGATTTCACAGCTTTTGTTTGCTGAGGGTCGTTTTTGTGATTTGAAAACAGTTCTCCCAGGCATACTTTATCTATATCCACAATATTTCGGTACACAAGCCAAGGAAAGCCAAAAATAATTCGATAGAAAATTCCGATTTTTTTTACTTATTCCAAGTTTTTTTCGCAACTTTATGTATTCATTTATCCACGCAGCACCGTAGCCGCTTCATATCAATCCCTTCCCTTCATATTTTACTTCGCAAATAAAGCGATACAAGCGTCATCGGTCGAACTTTGTGGGCAGGCGGGTGTGGTGGCGTCCGGGTCGGTATGTTGCAGCTTGATATGGCGCTATCTGGGTACCTTCCTTGAAGGCGCCGCGCGGCGCCTGCTCAGAGGCACCGAATATGTCCCTGCTAGGCGTGTTGATCCTGAATGTTTTGGGAATTTATCGTGCCTCTCGCCTTGAACACGCCAGATAAATATATCTCAAATCAGACGGTTGGTATGACATTATTATGACAGTGATGGTAAATTATCATAGAGGGGAGAGGGGGGGGGGTGCAAAAGAAAAAACACTTCGCCCGAGGCACATATCAGTAAAGTACGCAGCCCAGAGAGAAGACGTGGATACGAGTACCAAGGCGGAAGATACCCAAGATGTTCCTCGATAAGCAGGAGCAGGCTCTCGTCCATCACCTTCATGTACACCAAAATATGAAGTCATCTCCAATCGCAGCCGAACTGAAGAAAGCCTATGGAATTACACCTCCAAACAGCTGCGGAATTTTTTTATCCAGTCGTCCATGGACAGCTACCTGGGGACCGGCACTCTTGATCTGGAAGACCTCCAACATCGAGCAGCTCCGACAACGTCGCTACGGTCCAGGATATCATCTTCACCGCAGTCGCCAAGGCGCGGGTTGATGGTATGGACCGGAAGTTCCTGGAATGGGAAGACCGATATTTTCTTCGTGGACCCCGGACTGAAAGTGAACGCTGACTGTTACATCGAACAGCTCGAGGAGAATATCCTGCCTTCATGTCGTCGCCTGTACCGCCTTGGAAACTTCGTACTGCTACAGGATTGGGTGCCAACACATGGAATCGAAGGGCGTTGGAAAAACTCTCGCCTACTTGGAATCAAAGAGCGTCGATACCCAGAAGAAGACGGAATACCGAATTGCCACCTGCCCTGAACCCCTCGACCACCGGGTTCGGGCGGAGCTCAACAGGGTGGTCTACAGTGGCGGAGAAATCAACGACCTCGCTGAACTCAGGCACCGAATCACGTCGCGTGGCAGAATCTTTCGATGGCTTTGTCCGTCCAGAAGCAGAGAATTGTGATAGTGTGCAATGTGTTGCTGAAGCTGATGGTGTCAATGTCCTATCAGAATATTAAAATGCCTAGTGCTTATTTTGCCTTGAAACCCGAGGAAAAGTGTCTTTCTTGAACACCCCTCTCTATAACTGTCCTGAAGAATTGGTAGTTGCCGCGACAAATCTGGCCCTAAAATCCTTGAGTAGGATAAGCGGCGAGCAGCGGG
>MU946128.1:0-22224 GCA_036418165.1 Cooperia oncophora
GGGTATACACAACACATGAAACAGGAAAAAACGAAAAGTCAGGCGACCTTTTCCAAAAGATCTGAGAACCCCCTCTTCCCAACAGTGAACGAATACGACCCTTCCTTTACAACGCGCAAAACAAGAAAAAGTCAATTATCAAATTAAATTCTTCCTCAGCCCAAACACGACCCTCCTTTCCCAGCGACCATACACAAATCTCCAACAGCGATGTGCCCTGGTCCGCGATCCGCAAGCAATATGGTTCAAAAATGAAATTATCACTGAGGGTTTCTTTTCGGACTAAGACCATCCATCTTGCAGTTGATTATGATCATTAGATGAGCATAAGACAGTCAAGATTAAATGCAAGGCGTAAAAAGGGCAATACGCTGAAAAGCGTGAAAGACGGAACAGGAAAGGGAGATGTGATAGCACAATGAAATCACTCAGAAGGCACGGGTACATGGTCCCGCATAGACCCATTTGGCACTCATGAGCTTAACGCTTAACCTAACGGAGCGTTTTGTACGGTTTTACGAGCTTTGAATGTTGTACATTCTCTGCGATTGTGAATAGGGCTATCGCAATCGTAAATCTGTACAGTCATGAAGATCTACCATCAATTAATTGCGGATTGTGCTTTAGAGCGCTTCCCAGTGAAAGTTGCTCAAAAAACTATGCACCCACGATTTGAAGTGTTGATACTGTACATTCTTTACTGCCCAAACCTTCGAAAATCAGAACACTTTTTTCACCGGCTTTTCTACAAGGCTGGATTTGGCTGAAAATTTGTCTCTAGAGGTAGTTCGACCTCATGACATGTACAGGGAGGAGGCCAAGACACTTTCCCTTCTCGACTTTCAAGGCCATATAAGTTACACTTTATCAAATTTTGATTGGACATTTCCACCATCATATTCAACAACACATTGTACACTATCACGATACTCCGCCACAGCCTTCTGGACGAACGCCATCGAGAGATTCTGCCACGCGACCGTGATTCGGTGCCTGAGTTCAGCGAGGTCGTTGATTTCTCCGCCACTGTAGACCACCCTGTTGAGCTCCTCCCGATTCGGTAATCGAGGGGGTTCAGGCAGGTGACACACTTGGATATTCCGTCTTCTTCAGGTACTCAACGCCCTTCCATTCCAAGTAGGCGAGAGTTTTTCCAACGCCCTTCGATTCCTGTGGAGGCACCCAATCCTGTAGCAGTACGAAGTTTCCAAGATGGTACAGGCGACGACATGAAGGCAGGATATTCTCCTCGAGTTGGTCGATGTAACCGTCAGCGTTCACTTTCAGTCCGGGGTCCACGAAGAAAATATCGGTCTTCCCATTCCAGGAACTTCGGTCCACACCATCAACGCGCCTTGGCGACTGCGGTGAAGATGATGTCCTAGACCGTAGCGACGTTGTCGGAGCTGCTCGATGTTGGAGGTCTTCCAGATCGAGAGTACTGGTCTCCAGGTAGCTATCCATGGGTGACTCCATACTAGAAGTTTCGCAGCTGTTTGGAGGTGACGTGAATTCCAAAGGCCTTCTCCAGTCAGGCTGCGACTGGAGATGACTTCATATTTTGGTGTACATGAAGGCGAGGGCCTGCTCCTGCTATGAAGGAACATCTTGGGTATCTTCGCCTTGGTACTCGTATCCACGTTTTCTGTCTGGGCTGCGAAAACTTTGCTGATATGTGACTCGGCCAAAATGTCTTTTTTTGCCCCCCCCCCCCCGTTGTATATCGCTTCGGCCGAGCGTAGCGTCGGCACCACGCTCCAAAATACCCCTAGTCAACAGCTTTGCTAAACTCCAGGGGTGATTCAATTTTCTAACCACGAATATCACGTCTGCATTGGGTATGTGGTGTGAAGGACGGAGGAAAGGGGGTACTCGGACAGCGCAGCCTTGTTTGTCTGCACCCATCTCCCGAGATAGTGATCCCTTTCTTCGCTAAGGCTGAGATTCAATAAAAAGAAAGATCGCAATCGCAAGCGACCGCAACGGTTGCTGTTCTGTCTGGCCGTGTTTCTTCAATTGTCCTAGCTACCGATCGGCATGAAACAGCCAGGAGTCCGCGCTAGAGGACCGAGCTCAATGAGGCATGCAGTCCCGTCGTCTGCAACACCGAAATCAGGGCACATCGTTGTGGGGAATCTCCAATGGGGGGAGGTCGCATTTGGCTCCAGGAGAGGGGGAAAAATTTATTTTGATTGTTGATTTTTCTCGTTGGGAGTGGTGGTTGACTTTTGGTGATTTTCCTATTTTACTATATGCCTATATGCCCCCCCCTCTCCCCCGCTCGACAGCAAAATTTTTGGGAAAAGTAGGGAACTTTTCGGGAAATTTTGGAAAAAGTGGCAGGAAGTTGGGGAAAATCTGAAAATTGGTAGAGGGGGGGGGTCGTATTGTCTCGCGACTTTTCCTGTTTCACATGTGCTATTTACCCCCCCCTCCCCCCTCCCCCCCGCTCGACGGCTCGATTCGATGAGGAGGAACAGAGGGCCCAAATAAGGGGGGGGGGTCGTACAGACTCGACTAAAATCCGCAACCAATGAAGTGCACTGATAGAAACTTGGCGATTCCGCGTCAAACGAATAGGGTATCAGTGCTTTCTATGACGGTGCAAAATTTTACTTTCTTTGTCAAACTGTTGCAGGAAACACCTGCAGATTACCAGGACACATCATTGGCTTTGGATTTGGACGAGCCAGTACGATCCCCTCCCCCAGAGAGTGTTTTGATACAACTCCCGTGACTCTCTCATCAGGTAAGATCGAGCTACTGAGCAAGGGGGGGGGGTATTTTGCGCTTGAAACGGGAAAAACTGCGAGGAAAATAGTAGGATCCCCATCCTACACACCACTTTCTTAAATATTCCAACGTTGCACAAATTTTCCGGAATTTGTTGGAAACTTTCCTACTTTTTCTTCAAAATTTTGCAGCCGAGCCGAAGGTACATTCTGGGCTTGAAAGGGGGGAAAACCGCGATAAGTCAACGACCGGGATGATGTTTCTCGCCGCAAATTTCTCTCAGAAGCGAATACGGTACCCCCTCTCCCGCTGACAACCAAAAACGTGCCCCCCCTCTTATAGCGTCCGTGAAACAAGAAAAACCAACTATGGAAAAGAAAATTTCTCAGACCATATACGGCCCCAACGGCGACCGAATACGAACCCCCCCCCGCCCTTTGCTGAGAAGTCCCCAACGAAGATGTGCCCTTCAGATACATGCTGTTTTAAAAATTCCAATGAAACATCAAATCTATGAAAGCCCTGATTTTTAAGCTAGTGTACGGGAAGACGGGAAAATGGACTTTTCTGGAGTGGGAAGAAAAAAGAAACTGAATGGAAGTCGAATGCAAGAACACTTTAGGAGACAAGTCCCGGCGCAATTCTAAGACATACAAGTTTCAGGTCCATAACAGGTCATAACATATAAGCATTGTAGTAGAGAACATACGTATGCTTCTAAATGGATTTTCTGTGACAAAGGGAGAGAACGACTTCTGCACTGAGCTCCTCTACCCTAAGATCGAGCACAAAATTTACAACAATTTTTGTTTAGATTTGATTTTTCTGCATGGCTTCCCGCAAATTACCGTCGTCATTGAACCTCACTTTCAGGCCAAGGTCAACATTTTTGTCTGTGCCAAAATTGGGTTTCTTTGGAATGGGCCTCAAGTTCTTTGGCAAGATCATTCAACGCGACAAGAAATTCATGAGCGTATTATGGTCAAACAATTACAGAAAACCATCAAAGAATTCAACGAAAATGAGAGAAATGGGGCGAGGAACTCGATAAGACATTAGAATTGGGGGAAAAAAGAAACATCGCAAGAACGAACATAGCGCAAAAGAACAAAACGTGATGTGAAAAGATGAAAGTGACTTCTCGAAGGAGAACTGAGTAGAAGAAACTGCATAACTCTTGCCTACTTCGTTGAGAGTACGCTACCTGAATAGCTTTTTTGGAGCAATCTACAAAACATTATTCCAAAAGCCCTGAAAAAAAATTCGGAACCTCTTCAATAAGGTAATTCGATGCTACTGCTGGCCGCAGTTAACCACAACGGGGGCGCAGAAAGACTGGATTCCCCCCTCCAGGCAAGACTCAACCGCAGCAGAGCAGACATGATCGTAATGTCCTCCATTAGCGTCAGCGCCAAGAATAATTGTCCTATTCGTAATCAGGATTCAAATTCATACCCCCATATGTAGGTTTATGACCTAAAAGCTTCCATCGATTTTTGGTGACCGAATGGGTCTTTTTGGCGACCGCGCATCCACGCTGCGCGGCTCCGACTCTAGACGAGTTGGCCCACAGCGGTATCTAAATTCATATTCAAAAAAAAAAAAAAAAAAAAAAAAAAAAAAAAAAAAAAAAAAAAAAAAAAAAAAAAAAAAAAAAAAAAAAAAAAAAAAAAAAAAAAAAAAAAAAAAAAAAAAAAGGAGATACCCAATGGACAAGTTCTCAGCTAATATGCGTTGTTTGGGGTAGTCTCGCCGGCCCGCAGGAAAATGAAAACGACGATAAAAAGAAAATTAGCCTGTTTTCGGAAGTTTGAATTAGTAATAATAGAATGGTGGCCACTTTTAGAATAAGCAACTTTCATATTGCAACCCTCCCTCAGAAAAAAAATCTTCTTTATGGCAAGGCTTCTCCTTGAATTTGCGGAAGCGTTCCTGGTCCTCATATATGTATGTACATACGTTCCTGCAAGCAATAGGGCGTGAAGAGGAGCCTGAATCGGAGCGCTGTAAAGGGTGGCCTTCTTTCACCAGTGATGCCATTCTGAGTCCCTGACAATTGGCAGGAAAGACTGTTCTGGTTACGCTCCCTCAAAGACCCCGCGATCATCCCCCATCACAGATAGTGGATTAGGGGTCTGATACAGACGACAAGGTGCGAAGTAACTCGACAGTTAAGAAAAAAGCGGAAAAAACGTGCCAACTGCTTTAGATAGAACCCCATTTCGATCCCAGTTTGTGCGTGCCCAGCAGACTCCATCTTCAACACGGCATCCTCATCCGCACAGCTGATTCCCCGATAAAAACTCTACGACCGTACAAGTGACGATTTTCATGCTTTTCCGTCCGGCAGCCTCGTTTTTCACTAGAGGGCGGGCATGGAAGGAGTCAGGTGGAGTCACTGGAAAAATGAGGTGTCACTGAACCTATATTGCGCTATAGCGCCCCTCCCTTACAATTTTTTGCCGCGAAACCGGTACAAGGTTGTTCGTCGCGGACCACATTACCCTCCCAACGCCATATTTTCAACTTCTGTACCTGATCGCCGAGTGCCTTTAACAGGCCCTATAGCTTGCAGGGATCACGGCTATGAGATATTGTGACAGCCAGCCTATGTACAGTATGCTTGCGCTTTCTACTGCATTTTTTCATGGAATACGAGGCGTACACTCACTCTGAGAAGTGTCCTATCCATGTGTGAGATAAACGGATCCACAGCTACAATAGCATGTAACTTTCTTCATCAAACGTGCTCGGGAACGGGGCTGTCGGGTACTCAAACCCGGGTGCCTTCACCATACTCCTCTCGGGCTAACCTAAAGGTTAAGCACTTGCGTTAATATCAAGATCCGCAGCGAAAGGCGCACTCAGCGGTACAGATAATCAGAATTTGAGGGCGTAAACAAGGCGCCTTCGGCTATGGCTGAGCGTGTGTCTAGCCGTGCGGTAGCGCGGCAAACTGCAGAGGCGCACGGTACTATTACCCTCCGTCCTCGCTTTCGTGCACTTTTCGACCGGACTAAATGCCACGCTATTCCCCGTACCCCCCTCCCCCTCCCCACGCACATCAAGGACAAGAATAAACGGTAGGGAGACAGTTTTTCTTTGCAAGCAGATTGATGATATTTCTTTATTGGTACAATCTCTTCTTCACTGAGGGTACGTTACGTTTCTGGTTCCTTGCTATAATGTGGCTATTAATCCATTGTAAAGCGTTCGCGCAATTTGCGAAGTTAGGCGAACGCAGCTCCGGCACCGCAAGTTAATTGGGAGTATTGCTTTGAACTGGTCAGAACACCGTGCAGCCCCAGTCAGAGGGACCTGGAGCTGGACTGAGTAGATCAAGAAGGCAGGTCAACTCGTCAGTCAATGCAAAGTTACGCTATACAAATTGGAATGTCAGAAATGAGAAAGTCATGTTCAGTTGATGGTGAAGAGTGCGAGAACTGTCCGCCAGGGCGTTCAAAGAGGCGTGAAAGGTTTCTCATTACGTCGTATTCATAGAATCTAGATTCTAGAAGGACAAGACCCCGACCAAGGACCTGAGAGGGAGAGGCATGGAGGAGGCATAGTGTAAAACGGTTGTTCAAAACATGCATTCGTACTTTATACCAAAAACGATGCGAGTTATCGTGATCCGCAGATGCGCGCCCTGTGAACATTTTTCCATAGACTGAGAAAAAAACATCACTGAACTCAAAGGCGAAACCCGCGATCATTCGCCATTATAGAAAGTGGATTAGTACTGCATAGGCGATAAGGTTCTGAATAGAGGGGAAAGAAGCAGAAGAAAACATGCCAATTACCTATATGGAACCCTCCGATCCCAGTTTGTACGTGCCCATTTACCTCCATCTCTAGCATTACGCCCTCATCCGCACAGCTGATTACCCGATAATAACTCTAAGACCGTGCAAGTGACGATCTTCATCATTTTTCGTCCTGCAACATCGTTTTTCACTAAAAGGCGGGCCTTGGAGGCGAAGTTTGAACGTTGAGCCACTGGAAGAAAGGAGGAGTCATTGGACCCTATACACGACATCCCTGAGATCGGGTAGGCGTGGCTGCGCTATTGTATTTTCAAAATGGGGCGGCCGGTTTGCGTGTCAGATTTCATTCGGAGCAAGAGGTGATCATATCCACTATAGCGCAGAAGACAGATTAAGCAGTCGTTTCAAATTGAAGTATTCCCACAGAGAAACCCGTCCATATTCCATGCTCAAAAGCCCACGCCTCAGTGGCGTCTATAGGGATAGGAGTGCTTATGTTGCGTGTATAGCCTCCTCCCTTACAATTTTTTGCGAAAAACCGGTACGAGCTGTTCGCCGCGGACTACATTACCCTCAACACGCAATTATTCAACTTTTATAGCTGATGTCGCGGACCGCTGCTTTAAGTGCTTTGACGCCGTCAAACGATCGACTGCTGACTCGCACTCATAAAGGAACTTCCGCTTAGGTGCACGTTCCGTGAGAAGTCGTTGGCTTTAGAATGTAGTACCTACGACTGATAAGCTTATCGTAGATGAAAAGTGAAGTAACGATGATCCTATGCCGAAAATCTCCAAGAACTTGAGGCTATCTAGAAAGAAGGCGACCCGAAGGTGATAGCTCTGGATTAAGATACCCCTTATGAAGTAGAGCTGCATACCTTGCGCAATGTTTTCGGCTTCCTCAGTAAGAAATAGTGGTTTCGCAACAAATCAGGCCATGAATTATCTAATTTTCCATTACAGTAGTTCATGGAAAAGAGCCGAAAAATCAGAAGTGTTCTCTTTTGAGTCGACCGTAGTGCCTGTGCCGACTTGGAGGAAATGCCGGCGTCGGATATAAGTAATAATAAGAGTTCGTAGAGCAACTACATAACTTTATGGGAATTAGTGATAAGGAACTCATAATGACGAGAAAGAAAGCACTCTGCAAACAAGTTTGCCACCAAGTAATTGATTCTAAACGAGTAGACTGCTCCGCTGGTCACGACAAGATTCCGTCGAAAACCATACCAAGGGGAGTGGCACTATCTACGGTTCCGTGGTATACGCACTCATGCTAGCAGATCATTTACATATATATTAGGTTGTCCGGAAAGTTCTTAGCGTTTTGTGCACCTAATCTTTGTACATTCACTGCTGATTAAAAACTCATTCTGCCTTGCTTCTCAGTAGCACATCCTGTAGAGAATTTCTTGCGCTATCTGATGGTATAATTGCCGTTTCACCATTGCTTGATAAACCCCCTTTTTTCAAGATTTTTTCAAGCATGTGAAAAGAGCACTTCGGACGATTTTTTTCTTCGGCTATAAATTGGGGCAATCCGCAATCGAAACAGCTCAACAAATTAACCAGGTGTGGGGGCCCAATAGTGCTAGAGAAAGCACTGTGCGGCAATGGCTCAACAAATTTCGTTCTGGAGATTTCAGCCTTGAAGAGCGGTCGACCTAAAGCAATATCTGACGAGGATTTTAGGGGGATTTTGGAGGCTGACCCATCCCAAACAGTTCGAGAGATAGCAGAAGAGCTAGGCCTTGGCAAATCCACTGTTGCAGATGGTCTGGAACGCATTGGAGCGTGAAAAACTCGACAATTGGGTGCCCCACAATCGGAGTGACCGGCAGGAATCGGCACGTCTCGAGGTTCCTTCTTCACTGCTTTTGCGCAAAAGAATTGACCCGTTTTTGAACGGATTTGTCACCTGTGATGAAAAATGGATCATGTATGATAACAGGAGACGTTCCGGACAGTGGTTGGATTTGGAGGAACCACCGAGGTAATTTTCAAAGCCGAACCCTCGCGAAAAAAAATTCTGGTCAGGTTTGGTGGTCATCGGCTGTTGTAATCCACTATAACTTTTCATCACCAGGCCAAACCATCACAGCAGAACCCTACTGTGAACAAACCGACCAAATGTACCGAAAATATTGTCAGCTGCAGCCAACACTTATCAAAAGAAAGGGTCCGATCTTTTGCATGACAACGCCCGCCCACACGTTTCACAAATCACTATCCATAAATTGAACGAATTGGGAGTTGAAGTTCTACCTCACCCACCATATTCTCTAGACCTTTCACCAACCGACTGTCACCTTTTCAGACATTTTCAGAACTTTCCTGCTGAGAAATACTTCATCAAACAGGACCAGGCAAAAAAGACCTTCGCAGATTTCGTGGATTCTCGACCACCCAGTTTTTTCTTTGGGATTTCTCGACTGCTGCCACATTGGCAAAAGTGTGCTGATTCGAATGGTGCTTATTTGGATTAAATCCGATGAGTGTTAAGAAAGTTATGATCGTTTAAAGTTAAACACCCAAAACGCTAAGAACTTTCCGGACAACCTAATACTATGGATACTAAGCACGGACTTAAGGAAGGTAGCAGGTTAGATGTTCGGTGCGAGCTGTGCAAGTGAGACAAGGCCGTAAGATGAAAAGGCACATAGCTTCAGCGGAGCGCCATCATACAAAGTTTATATCACACATTGTTGTCTTTTACATAGTAAACCCAGGGTCACGTCTCCCTGAGCTGTTCCTATATAGGCAGAAGCAAGCTCTTCAGCCCTGAATTCCCCGTCATAAGAACATTAGGACATCCATCATCGCCGTATAGTTCAATAGTTCAATGAAGCCTGCAATTTTCGTCTGCCTGAAGCAGGACCATAATTGCTATCGTTGACGAGCTCGCGTGAAGGTTCAAGGAGACCATCAACGTGGTATCGGAAGCTGGGCAAGTGGTCGTTAGGGTTTCCAGCGAGTGATGGTCATATTTGATAGCTGGAGGGAAAGAAAATTGGAGGGAAAGAAAGTTCGTACGAGAGGGAAAACTTCCGAGGGGCTTCGCATCTGCAAAATTTTTCCTCAACAGAAGACCGTTTCCTGATTGGGAGACTGTAACGACCCAATAATGAAGTTTCACCTACAAACCTCGTTGGCTCAGAAGTAAAAAAAATTTACTAACGACCCAATTTTTCAGAAATCCCCATGGTCCTCAGTGTTTCTGATGGTATATATAACCCTGGAAGTCAGGTAGGCCTTCAACAGCTCGGGTATCCCAGCCATGTGTGCATGGATGGCACGTTCCAGAGGTACAAGAGCTGAAACCAGGTCATGTGTAAATTCCCACGGCTTTGTAGTTACCGCGTAACGCTACGCCAAATAATAGTAGGGTCTTGCTCTTCGAGCAAGGGGTCATTTATTGTGCTCACCACCCCACTACCCCCCCCAGCTCATCACGCGCGCTACAGCGGCGAATTATCGCTTGTATAGGAAGTATTACGGAAAAAAGTGAAGCAGCAATATGAATACGTCCGAAACTAAAGATCCAGAACAAAGCTCGAAACAAGGCTATTCAGTGATTTCAAAAATAAATGGCAGCCAACAAAATCTTAAGAAAAATCAAGAAATAAAGAAACGAAGTGCTCAATTCTATTCCGAGCGAAGCGCCCAAACATGTGAAATGTGTGATAAGTGAAGGTTTGGGATAAATGAGTGAGTCCGTTCAAACCATTTGCGGCGGCGAAGTGAGTTTGAGTGACAAAAAATGACCCCAGTTACTTTCAGTATCGTGCAAAGGAGGGAACGAGTTCAAGCGACACAAAAGACTAACTGTCCGTGAACTATTAGGAGATCTTCTCCTCCTAGTAAACACCGAGACTTACGTAAATAGTGGGAAACTCCCGAAATGGGGTCAGCTTTGAGTACCGGGGAAAGTGAGGAGACAAATTCAACAAACTAGTATAGAGTCCGAGCAAACACCTTCTAATAAAGTGAGGAGATACTCGTTTTATCACGAAAGAGATTTATCAATACCACAGAATATTAAGGAATCCTATAAATTGAATGACGCGCCCTTCTTCCTGAAACTAGGGCACACTGCCTTCAACATGATGAAAAATGAACCGTTTCTCATTGATCAGCCTTCTGGAAATAGGCCACGCTTTTGATCGTCATTCAGTTCTTAAGTCTTGCATCTGCTGGCTTGGAGTTTCCAAGAAGGTCCGTTATGTCAAAAAATGATAAAAAGCCCGTGATCAATCACCTATGAGCCTATGCGCTTTCTGTGAACAGTGGTCAGTCGGCTTGGCGCAGCGTTCGCGGGATCCTATACCAAAACTGTACAACTCGAACCTCCGAGGGCGATTGTCGCTGAGTCGAAAACTTTTCGCAACTGCACCAGCCGTGCAAGTTCCTTCTCCCGAAGGTTCACGGGAACGAGGCTAAAAGTACTGACCCGGCTGACGCATTCGTTCTCCGCCCGCGCTTCCCTCAATGTGCAGCGCTTGCCTCCATAGGCCGCACTCCACTAGTACGAGAACAACCACTGGGAGAGCAACGCAGATAAGGGAATGTGTTATGCTTAAAGGGTGCCTCCGGTTCACACCTTTGCCTTGGGTATTTTTAGTCGAGTCTGCTACTATGCTTCTCCTTTCCTACCAATTTCAGATTTTTCCCCCAGACTTCCTGAAAGCTTGCTTCCAAAATTCCCGAAATCTTGCCTTCTGAATCTTCAAACAGAGAATCTTAAATTCTTTCGCTGTCGAGGGCGGCGGGAGAGGGATACAATAGTACGCAAAATCACAAAAAGTCAATCACCGCTCCTACAACGCCAAAACGTAAATACGACCCCCTCTCCTAACAATGAACAAGTACGACCCCCCCCTACAACTTCGTGAAGCGAGAAAAATCAACTATAAGTAAATTTTTTTAGCCCAAAATTACGAACCCCCTCTTCCTGCCGGCCAAATACGACCCCCCCTATTAAGTGATTCCCCAACACGATGTGCCCTGCCTCCGGTTCCGTTCCTGCGCACTTTTGAGCGGAGTAAGTGGTACGCTACTGCAGCTGGGTCCCGTGCACTTTTGAGCGGAGTAAGTGGTACGCTACTGTAGCTGGGACGCAAAGACCTGGATCCACTCAGATGAGTGTAAGTTTCTCTTCGAGGGAATCCACAAAGTTGGTGCTCGGAACAACCGAACTCCTTTCATTGTAGTGTCATGGTCAAGTCGCCGGCCTTTTCATTTGAGGACCAAATACTGTTCCGAATGTCAATGCGATTCATAAACATATTATGAATTTAATGATGACAGTACTACGTTATGAAAAAACGCTTAAAAGATGAGACTCAGCGCTATTTCATAAGGTCTCGTTGTGCGTCTTATTTTACGTGTCCTGGGTGTTCACCTGAATGCTGTTACGTTTTTAAAGGCATGTGGCCACGATAAGTCCGTAACGACGAGGTTAATGTGACAGTACCATACGTTTTTTTCATAAACGTAGGTACTGCCACTATTAAATTCACAATATGTTATGAATCCAATGACATTGGAACCAGTATTTTGTCCTCAATGAAAGACCCGACTTGACCATCGCGCACTAGATATGAAAGGAGTTCGGCTTGTTCGAGCCACCCACTCTTGTGGATTCTCCTCGAAGAAAGAAACTTACACTCAATACTGCCTACAGGATGGCAATTCGCGCACCCAAGAAAGGGGGCCGGCGCCCCTTTCAAGAGAAGGTACCTTATAAGGAGCCTATCAAGCTACAACATACCGACCCAAACGCCCACCACGCCCGCCCGCCCACAAATGGACGACCGTTCCTGACGCTCGTATTGATTCATTTGCTAAGCAAATTATGAAGCGAAGGGATTGGTATGAAGCGGCGGCGGTGCTGCATGGATATATGAGTACACATATGCAGCCGTATCTTCGGTAGCGGTTATTGGCAAGATGCCTACGGGAAACTCGTCCGAAATCGATTTTCAAGTCACTGAGAACGGAGGCTTTTTCTTCGCAGGATTTTGACCGTTTCACTCCGTTCTTTCGCCATTTCCCCACTATATAGCGCCCTACTAGCATTTTAGGCCGAGTGCCAAATTATCGTGCCAACTGCCTTTAATTGGCGCTCGTCGTAATAGGAAATCAGAGTTCTTTTCAAAGAGCTAGAATTCAGGGTGACAAAGGTTTTTGATGAGTACAGGTGGGTGCGCCTCGTAACCAGGAGAGGCGGGTGGGGAGGTTAGGTGATTCGTTCAAAGGCAGACTTTGCGATGAGTGAGCAAAATAATCGTAGGCGCGTTGAGAAACAGAATTGTGTATGCTTACTGACTCGCTCGTGAAGAAAAAAGGAAAGAAAACTGTCCGGAGAGCTCCAAGTAAGGCCCTAATCGTGCCACGCGAAAGACTAACAAAGACGCGACTTATGTGGATATTGCGAGAGAAGCCTGAGAAAACAGCAAGAGATCCAGCAAACGAAGGAGAGCGTGAATAAGACATCTACCAACTTGGGCGGAGTCACTTGAGCAACCTTGCGCCTTACCGCCGCTACCTTGCCACTTTCTGAAAAGATCTATGCAAGGTGCTTCGTTGCATTCACACTACCTGTCCAGACAAAGAGTTTAGCTAATTATAAGTTAGCCTGGGTTCTGCCTTAAAGAATGACATAGGGAGCATTTTTCATGGAATTTTCCCATTTGAGGAAAGTATCATCCTGCTAGATCTGCTGAAAAACATGATGAAAATTGTCTCAAAATACAACACTTCACTAAAGAGGCAGCCGCTGCCACGCTCAAATGGAGTGCCGCTCCCAAGCCTACCTACCTCCGAGATATGAACTGTATCAACTTCTCCACAGTGATCGGAGAGGAAAGATGTATAGGCACCTTAGTGAATGTCGTTTTTCTTCCCGAATAGGAGTCGAATAGAAGGTACAGCGTTGTCAAAGAGGTTCAAAAATGCTGTGGCTGAAGTACGAATTCGGCTCAGAATATAAAAGAAAAAGAATGATTTGTTGCGGGCAAGCGCAAGTGCCACAACTCCTGCTAAATCCACACGCTTAAACCCAGCACGCAGTTCTGCTCAAGTCTGTTCATTCCTACGTGTGTTGAGTCAACTACAAACTTGATTATAAAGAAAGGATAAGTCCGCGTATTAATCAGTCCCTTCTGCGGCATGCGGCACGCATTCTACCTTCTATTCGGACCGGTAGTGCGCTTACTGGAATTGCAATGTTGCTCTAAAAATGGCATGAGATGGAGAGGAGTCGATGTACAAGTTCAGTGTTCTCAGCTACCAGACGAATCTGCCAACCAAGTTGCCTCCGCGAGATTAGAAGGCTTCGTTGGCTTGGAAAGGATCGACCCGGGATTTGAACCCAAAACCGCGCAAGTGGTGACCGCTTCGCTTACCACTCCACCGCCGCCTCGTCACTCGGTACATCTTAGAATAACGTCGGATGAAGCTTCAACGGAAGGTGACAGTTGACATGACTTTCTTTTCAATAATTGACGTGGTCCGAGAAGGAAGAAGGAGGAAAGTTCTCATGGAAATCAGTTCTTTGGGTCAGCGCATAATACAAAACTGGAGCAGACTTGAACGGTTGGCCGCTGAGAATAGAGCAATTATCTTAAACGATCCACACTTATGAGCTGGCACGTGAGGTGGTGAAAGGATGGTTTTTGAGGGAAAGGGTTTTCGATCGACAGTGAGGCCGATCGTGGCGCTATCGTCGTCGAGTGGCGCTACTCTGTTTGGCTGGCCGCTTGGACTGTTTCAAAAATTCGGTCAAGTGAATGGCAAAAGTAAACAGTAATGGTCCACAGCGAGCAATACGAGAGCGAAAACAGGGTCGGCAAAGTACGTATTTAGTTTTCACCTATGGTATCAGCAGTTCCTCTATAGGGCATCTGCTTCTCGACAGCTTCCAATTTTGTGATACCAAGAGTTCCTTGATTGTAATAGCAGTAGACGGCGACACCAGGTTTCCTCTAATACTTTCTACATGAATACCGAAGTTAAAGACATTTCCCGCGATCAAGTATGAATTACGAGTGAGGTTATTCCATTGCGGAATGTGTATGACTATATAATTATGATTACGGTAAGCAGTGCACGACGAACTTCTGCACCATTGCGATTGCATCGCTGGTGAGTTTGAGCGGGGCTAAAACGCATCTTGCCTTGGGGAAAGGGCTGCAATCGCTTATGTGTTCTCAAAAATATATACACGGGAAGCACAACAACAAGTGAGCTCGCGAATGTCTTTCTTTGCTACAAGCGTCCGACGGCATGTGGTCGTCGGACAACGCTGCAGGCCACAAAATGCGCACCTTCAGTTCATTTCGTAAGGAGTTGTGTTGTAGCCAAAAAGGCACATGAAGTAAAAAGCAGACCAAGATAGGATGCGTCTTGGCGTTGCTCAAATACATCACTGAACTGGTCACTAACTTGTGGATGACCTTCATAACATTTTATTCGACGAGTCTTTCAGAACTATTTCCTCCTATAAGTTTTGTTTCTATGCCATTGTTTTCGCTACCTTTTCTAATGTTGAATAGCGTTCAGAACTAGATGATACGGAGAAACGAACAGTGACCCAAGGGATGCACAGAGGCAGCTGGTTCACTTATTTAGGTCACTTTTATTTACCACTTCCTGTTAGTGGGTGTCAGGTCATTGTTTCGGGTGCTGTCTGGTTTTTTGCTTTCTTACTGAAGAATTCACTAGCAATACAGGTCCAAGCTAATTATACAGTTGCCACTATTTGTCTTTGAAGCGTTCCTTGAATTGCTTATGAAGGTGCTCGATATACGCAATAGATCGAGCCCGGTGGAGTGTGTGTGGGGGAGGGAGGAGTGAGTGAGTCAACGAAGCTGTCTTTTAGGACTGCTCCCAGAATGTTAGCCTTCACCTGGGATAGACACTCGTTACCGTAAAAATAGTGGAACACAGGCGATTTGGAGAAACAAACACCTCACATCAAGGCATCGACTGTAGTCGTACAGGTGTTCCAAATGTGCGATTGCGGTCTGCCTCACGTTATTCTGTCGGCAAGGTTTAGTTGGCATAGGCAGGAGCCGATCACGGACTCCCAGATCGCGCTACAGCAACCGTTCAACTGCGATATGATTTCTTCCTAAAAGGAATGAAAGAATTTCTCCAACGGAATGCTCTCAACGTTCTTTAAATAAACGGTAATCTGCTCCTTTTCGTAAATTGAGGAAATACCGAGCGCCTGGTAATGAAGTCGCCAAAGTCGAGTGGTCACTACTGGGCCACCTTCGAGGTGCATATAAGTTGGAGAAGTGGTAGGTCTCTCCGGAAGGGAGGGGACGGGGTGGATTTCCTTTCGTTTTATGCCTGCTCTTCAGTGAACTAGTGCATCACTTCTTGTTTTTCAAATTACTCAGACACCCACGGTATTTTTGCGACTAGTTACGTGAATCACATTTCTAAGGGAGACTGTGGGCAAGTGGCAAGTCTGAAAGAACCCAGAATGCTACTGGTTGTCAGCGAACGGTTCATTCTCTATTGTTTATCCTGGTCTCGATAGCCATTTTCACTCATATTTTAATTAACGCTACTTCAGGCTTTATCTTCGAACGCATCACCTTGAGAATGTCAAAATCTCAACGAGAACGGTATGTGTCAACTAAAAGTAGCCAGCGTTGCTGCTCACTAATGGCCTGGCTACTCATTTGCTAATTGTATTCCAGAGGCATTGTTGAAGGCGCTGCTATGCCTTTGAAGCTGTTCACTCAAGCAAACCATCAGATTTTGATGCGAGTATGCTCAGCCCCCCTGAGACTCGGTGAGTGAGTGACATCCTGGTCGTTTCTCGTTGCCGAGGCCGAAGACCAAACCCTCGTTGGTAAAGGATCAAGATCACTTTGCCGTCGATCAATCCCTTTGTGGGATGCACTTTGCATTCTACTTCCATTCAGAATCGTAGTGGCTTATTGAATGCGATGTGGCCTATACAATGACTTGTGGGCCAGCCGATGACCAAGTCAGTGTTCTTATCCTCACAGACAGATATAGTTTCAATCCACCATACCGGAGGGTAGAGGGCTCGGTTGGCTCGCGCGGAAGTCTACCCACCCGGACTTGAACCCAGGACCGCGCGAGTGGCCACTTGCCACTACACCACCTCCGTCTCTCATTGTTAGATGTATTGGAAACCTTTCCATTGGGATTTGCTTTTGATCCAGGGCACGTCGTGCTCAGAGGATCCCAGGAAAGGGGATCTAAACAGTCGCTAGAGACAGGAGGTTGCCTTATACAGGAAAGTTTCCGGGCGTTACCTTTTCTCGACCTTCTCCGTGCCGCCAACGGTAATTTTCAGGAGAATTTCAGAAAAAAAAACCAGGGAAGTGGTAGAAACATAAGATCATTCAGTACGACTTTGGGTATCTTGGGGAATAGGTAAGGAGGGTTGTAACAGAGTGAAAAATCGTGAGTGGAGGTCGTATTTTGCGGTAAAAGCAGTGCTGGAAGCGTTCGTGGTGCCTACAGACGGGAAGGCGGTAAAGGGGCATAGGCTGGAGCGCAGCCAGGGTAGCTTTTTTCACAGACTGTTGCAGGTTCAGGACGCTTCATCTGGTGGAAAAGGACGCCCCGACTGCGCTCCAACCACGTACTCCCCTCCAAGGCGCCCTCTGTTTTGCAGGGATAATGACAATCTGCGTACTTTGTCACCTGTGCGGCATAAACTTTGGTGGTGCGAGCAAAAGGTACAGTATCTTCTTTGGCCCTATTCCCTCTTTGTACATCCTGCTGTTGAACCGGAGACCTTCTTTGTCGAAGAATCGCAATCAAAAATTTATTAAAAAAACAAAAGGATGAGCAGTATTTACATAGTTACATAAAAGAGCTTATACAGATGTTAGCAGTGATACAGTGAAATATCCTTGAATCACACAAAGAAGAAAAGTTCAGAAAGTGATTGTCGAGGGATAGAAGTAGTGATAGCAATACGACAGGGGTGATAATCTGACCAGCTCAACTGGACTTTAGATCCTAGACCTGATCTAAAGTTTATTCCTGCGCTCCATTTTTCTGGTTACCAGACTGGTCCCCATGCCGATGAATAGTACTTATGACCACCCCAACCACCGAAATGGTGGTATTTGTTGGGGCCGATGAATGCCGTTCGATGATGACCACCGAATGGGAACGGGCTGGCGAGGAATCTGTAAGGAATGATCTCACTTAAGAGCAGGAAGGACAATATGAATAAAAATTAAAAGAGTGAATGAATTACCTTAACAGCATTCCGCTATGTGGTGGCATACCGTAGAGAATATTTTGCGAGTAGGGAGCGTACGAGTACTTGTAACTGTATCCCGGATAAGGAATCTGAAATACAGTTGTAAGTGTGGCAAACCATTAGTTTCCTTTTGAAGAGACATGCTATGACGATTGTATGGGAGGATCTACATATCCGGCGGGCGTTGAATGAGCCCACCAGCGGCTGCGTTTTCCACCAATTGTGCCGTTTGAGGTGGAAAACAGCCTGCAGGCTGATTCGACGCCTACTAACGCCTAATCTTTTACTATCTGGTGGCTTTTTACTGTGCTGGCCTTTAACTGAATGGAAATGGAGTGAAAACCAGTAAGTCACTGATCACTAACTTTGACGAATTTCTCGTTCTCGACTCAGCACCGACGAAACCCTTGAAGGATGACTCGCTCCATAGAATGCTTGCAAAGGGCGGCGACATTTCACTCAGTGTTTTCATTATCTCACAGGTGAGGTATTGATCAGCAGTCGGGGTGGAAAGAGTGGACAACCCGATAGGGTTCAAATTCCCTAACTGCGATTCAGTTTTTCTTACGCACTGCATATAGCGCGGCACTCTTGTCCACTCAGGGAAATCCTCTAAAATAGTTGTAACAGGCGGGGCATGTTAAAGAGAGCACACTTCGATGTAACAGAGCCACCAAAGATTAGCAAGAAAAGGTTGATGGACGTCAAGCGCGAAGGTGGGCAAACTGGCCGTAGTTCCCTCAAAGCTCTTCTACTTATACTTTATTCTTTATCGCACAGACCTTTTGACAAGAAGGGTTGAGTGTCTAGACTCGTGGGAGTTTGCAACTGGTGCATCGTCAAGGCGAATGAAAAGCACGCACATGAAGAGGCCGTCTGCGGACTCGACAAATACCGTTCACCTATCGCGTCTCCTTATTCACGGAAGCGCTGGTGGAATGGGCAGGACAACCTGAGGCAGACGCGCCGGTAGACCAAAGCGCCGAAACGATTCGTGCCAGAGCATGCTCTCAACTTCCCATGGATCTTTGAATGAAGACCTTATGACTTCGAGCAGTCCGGAATACTTACTACAAATATTAGCTAAAGCTAAAGCTAGCTAAAAATTGCGGCCCAAATCGCAAGAACGAACATATGAGCTCGGACGCTTACCAACCCTGTCGAGACAAGCGGTCCCTACGTGACCGTGGCGGGGCACCACGCATCTCTGGTAGAAGGGTCATGCTACCCTCTATGACAAATTTCCAGTTGAACACATATGCTGAAGCTTGCGTATGCGCCGTCGATGCGCTGCCCGAATGCGAAATTAGTCTTGCAGCAAAGAGACAGGTTAGCAATCATTTTTTTAAAAGGTTGTCAGATTAGCATTCAAAGCCCTTTCACTATTTAAAGGTCTCCACTCAGGCATGCCGTCGCGAGCTTGAAACCATATCGATTTTCAAAAAAAAAAAAAAAAAAAAAAAAAAAAAAAAAAAAAAAAAAAAAAAAAAAAAAAAAAAAAAAAAAAAAAAAAAAAAAAAAAAAAAAAAATCATGGCGTCGAGCAGGTGTGACAAAAACGTTTCCACCACTGCCCGAGGTAGGATCCACTTTTTCTGTGAGAAAGTGAACACCTCCAACCTTCGTAACTTACCAAAAACAAAATCCTGAGGTTGGACCTATGAAGACACATAATATTTATAGTTGGAGGACAGATCTTCTCTGAAGGATCTGCAGAGCTGAGGGTGTTTTGCAGACTTGATTCCCTTGGAACCATGGATCCGAATTTATTTTAGAAGTGAAGTCGAACATATTTTGCTCTCAGCTGACTACGACGGAGAGCGATCCCTCATAATGATTGATATGCGACGGACGTTTCATTCAACGCCGGAGTAAGAGCGCCTAGAAGCATTTCAAAAGAATCTTCGCTCTCTGAGCAAGCCTGTGGAGTCATCAGGATAAAGATTTAATACTATACAACCCGTCAGTTTGCCACGCGGTCAAATTCCAGAATTTTCAGTGATAGCCCTCACCGCCACATCGGCAAGTATCAGCAAAACGTGGTAGCCTGCTTCATCTCTCGCTCCTTGATCATCGAAATCCCTCAAAGGAACGGTCTGCGATGACCCATGAAAATGCAAAAGTGTGAATGGAAAAGGTAGTACGGACTGGTCTGAGCAACCTAGTGCCATTTTCGCGGCGGAAAGTTGCAAGGTAAAAGAGTTGAGGCGCAAAGTTGTTTCAGTGACACCTCCCTTATTCCAGTGACTCCGCCTCCAGACTCGCCTTCGAAAGTCTGCCTTCCACCGGAAAGCAAAGCGGTACTGAACAAGTAGCCTGAAATGGATGCTCTACTGTCTCTTGTGAGATCAAAGGGCTCACATTAAAAGGGATCAGCCGACTGGACTCGCCCCCAAGCGGTCTTTTGGCCTTTTACGCGTAAAATTGTTTAAGACTGTAGGGATCCTTTCAGAGGCGTTTAGGTTCCTTTTATCATTTTTCTTCCACAAATGACTCATTTTACAACTTCTGATGCTTATTTCAACCCTATGCTCCTTATCGCGGACCGTGCCTTTATGCCAGTGACGTTCCGTTCGTCTTTAGACCGGAATCCCCTTCTCATGTCGACACATGGCATCATCCCCTTATGTTATGGTTCAAATGCTATTTTTAACTAGTTTAATTTCAATCAGCTTTTATGTAGACCGGATATGATGTGGTGATCGGAAAACATGGTGCATAGTAAATTGTTTTGCATTCACCCTTCCCCCCCCCCTTGAGATTTACCTGCATAACACTTTCCATTTCTAGAACGTTTTTTCTTGTGAGTAATAGCATTCCTTAAGATCAGCTGAGAATGAATTGGTGCTGATTATGTTTCTCATGCCAGATGTTTCATAACAGGAAAACAGGTTTGACTCAGAAAACTTGAGCTATGAAGTTGCTCAGAATTGTATAGAGAAAATGTGCAGTAAATATTCGGAAAGTTGTTGGCAACGAGGAGCGCTGCCCATATCAGCTTAGCATGACCGTCAGCCGTTGCATTTGCGTTAGTAAGCTGTGCTCGCAAACTCTGTAGAGTGAACTTCCGAGAATCGTTTCCATGTGCGCCTTCACGGTGGGCACGTGCCCCTAGGCCAATTCCACGCCTGTTAGTTTCCTGAAGCGTTTAGCGTCCATGTGTGGAAATCGCTACTGACAATCGCGTTCTCTAGGAAAGTCTTCGCTCTCGTTTTCCCTGCTTCCCTTACTTCGGTCTCTCTCATCGAGTGTCAGCTGTTCTTTAGGGTTTTCAGTGCCTCATATCCTTAGAACCGCCTTGGTGGCCTCCGGTAGGGTCGGTCTTTTCTCATACTAATGCAAATGCATATTTGTTTGTTACGATGATCCCAGGGACAAGTTCGATAAGGACAGCGCCGGCTGGCATGCTAGTGGTCCGTACGATATCTACGGGAACGCTATGGTCCCCCTCCCAGCGGTCCACCGATCCGTAACAGCTTCTAAGCTAAGAGGGAAAACAAGCGACTTTCTTGATGTGCAGCCTTGTTCCCTGATGGGGCGTGTCAGTGAAGCCGGGTTTGTGAAAAGAGAAAAAAATCGGGCTGACGCCGAGCTAAGCCCATCCCCCTCTGTCACCTTTCATAATCTGGAGAGAACAAGACGTTCATTATTAGCACAATGGCCCGGCAACTGTGAGATCCACGTTCGAGCCCTAGGAGTAGCCACTCTTTAGTCAACAGCACGGCCTCATTGTGATAAATTTAGTTGGGAGTCTATCCCAAAGTCACTGAACTAATGGAAATGGTCCTAGTGGGAGAACTTCTGCACGAGACTTGCACAAAAAAAACAATGTGGGAACAACAATGAGAGCGATTGATGATCCAAAGAGATTAGATTTGAAGGAGATTTTTAGTCAACATAGGAGCCTTGGGTTGGATTTCTGTGGTCCACGAGCACCAGCATATTTCCTAGACTTGATGGGTGATGCTAGTGGTAAGGTTAGTTAGTAATGCTGGACATTTCCTAGCAGGCTACTGTTATAGCGCAGAGACGCCCCCTACGGGCCTTATCTGTTCGGATGGAAATCGAATGAATGGCACATCCTTGAAGTACTGATTCATCTTGAGCATCATTCTGCTCGTTTTCATTAGTTTTCATTAGTTTTTCAAGCGATGTGTCTTACCTGCATTCCAGTGGTATAAGATCCGGGGCTCATTTGTTGCTGTTTCGTGAGGGTAGCGATTGGCGCTGGAGGTGGTGATACGGTTCGATTACGGTAGGTAGGTGGAGCTGAGTCCATTGATGACGGAGAGCGGGAATTGGCTGGTGGATATGAGTGATAGCCACGATCCTGTAATTGTCCCTTCATAAGCATTACAGAGGAAAATGAGTACATTTGAGCTAATCGTCACGTCACATGAATCGCATCAATTAATAGCGCAAAGTAATCGCATATTCCAGGAGTGGGATGCACTCAA
>MU946151.1:0-11432 GCA_036418165.1 Cooperia oncophora
CATCGCTTCTTTAGATGCCTTCCATTGTCAGAGGAGAACTCACTAGTGTGTCTTGATGAATAACTCCTTATTTTACATCGAAGTAGTGAAATATATGACGAGATTGCTCAAACGCGCTCAGCTGCTTAATCCTTGCGTACGTTGCAATGCCCCGCCGGACCAGCTGTATTGTTGTATCTTCTCAGTTTGGTACCAGCTAATCATCTGTTCAGGGAAAGTGAAACCTTGGGGTAAGCAGCCGACTGGAATACGACTTGCACGGGAATATGACTTGTGGAGAGCCTTTCAGCTTTTCTGCGATTACTTTCGCAGCGAAGGTCAGGTGCAATATACAATAGGTCCCATACACACTATTTCCAGCCATGATTGGCCCTTTCCCAACGCTTGACACCCTTCAATACAAGCGAGGTCACAGGTCGGGCTTTCGGACTTCGAAATGTTTCCTTGTTATGCTTCAACGAATACATTCACATTTCCACGCTAACTCGTAGCGTTCCTTTCTATTGTGGCGTGTTGCCGCCATAAACTATAATGAAGGATAGAAGAATAAAGTCTCTGCCGTTGTTCAATCCTTTTTGGGATACACCACGCAGGCGCAGTTCGGCCACGGGGAGGAGAGGGGGATTTAGCACCTTGGCCACTTACCATCGACGTGTCGAGCCATCGAGAGAGCCTTTTGAGAATTGACAGGTTTTATCATGGTGGCTGGACGAGCTTGCTCCAGCTTCACAAGAGTTCACAGGTTTCACCAGAGTGAGACTTGTAAACCGGAACTAGTGAAGCAGTGAAAGTGCAAAATGCCCCTCCCCCCGCCATCGCCGAACAGGGCCCAGCACGCATTCTACTTCCACTCGAAATCATGGGGAGGTTATTGAATGCAATGTGCCCAAGTCAGTGTTTTCATCCTCCCGGACGAATCTGGTGCCAGTCCGCCGGGGTAGAAGGCTTGGTTGGCCTGGGTGGGAACCGATCCAGGGTTTGAATGCGTGTGTGGTGACATGCCTTCGTCTTGCCAGCCTATGGACAAATCAGTGCTGGAGAGCGGTTGCCACCATACTGGAGCAGAGTTCATTTCGGATGGACGTGTTGATTACCGGCGTGATGGCGCACAGACTGATGAAAGCTTCCAATTCTACAAGGAAATTCGTTTTAGACTACTAAGGTTCTACACTTTCATGAAGTGCTGCTGTGATTAGCACCAAAGCTTCCTCTGACAAAGAATCTCTATCCACCATTTCCTTTGCTAAGACCATAAGGACATTTAAAAGGCCCACGAATCTCACAAACAGTCCAATGCACGGTAGTGACAAAGAGATTACTGAACGGCAACAGCATTAGCGGGCTGTCGGTTGGATAGCGTGGACCGAAGAATTACCGGAAAACTATAATAAACTTTGATCAAGATTTCCCCAAAAACTCACACATGTCACGTTAATGATAAACACAGAGGAAACACGTCCTACGTAGTTGTTCACGCCCGATAAAGAGCTCGGTCCCTGTCCTCATCTTTCCATCTCCTCACTTCCGGAAGGCCGCCCCTCAACCCGCATTACCGAATACCAAGGTAGCTACAAGTGAGTTTCCACTAAGCACACTGTGTCAACTTGAATAGTAATCGCACTTACTTCGATACTACTCGACCCGACTGTCCGGACAACGACGACCAGCTAATCACTGCTTACAGTCGTCGTTGGTCGTCGTGCCGCCCGCCCGCCCGCCGGCCATCCAGCGTTCGGAGCCGTCGCTAAACGGCTGCGTTAGTGACAACAAGGATTGGCTGTTTGCTTCCACTGCCCCTCGTCTACCCAACACTGCCCACTCATTCAGCTCCATCCCGCTGGAACACCTGCTAACCTATCGATATTCGTATCGCGCGCTGGATACCCGTTTCGCACACGAACTCTACTCATTACAGTACACGACGTTTCCCACTTTTATTACTCTTTGTGCTTCAATCTCGGAATCATTTCCTTCACTGCAATGTTCTGGAAACTGCTACATTTCTTTTTCATTCATATTCATTTCTCTGGAGATCTGAAGTAATAGAGTGTGTACCTGCAAAAGCATGAGATCTCCAAATAAAAAATTAAGCCTACCAAAATTAAAAAAAATTAAGCCTATCAAATTAAGCCTCTCCGACTATGCCTCAGGCACCCGTGTACAATGTCTATTTTCGTTGGTATGAACATCATCAGGGGGGTCTCGCACTTTCTGCTGGGAGTGTGGGGGGTGCTCTCTGAGCCGGCCCTGGACACTCCCTCGGGTTGGAATAAAGATCTGATCTTGGAAAGAGTCTTGGGAAATTGGTTGTGGAGTATGGTGCTGCAAGGGGGGGGTCCCATACCTAAGACTCATTTATTGTGGGTGCCGTGAACTGACGCTTTGTCTCGAAGGGGTGGGGGAGGTGGTCCCCCTACAACGTATTATTTCTAGACATCACGGATTGCTGCTACCCCTGACTATGCCGAACAAACTAAGAAACTGATTCGGACTTAAGAACGATCCCTTTTTTGGGAAATATTTCTGCATAGCAATCGCTGGCGGACAGTAACTTGTACATGTACTATTGGCAACGATACTGAGGCAGGAATGCAGTCGCGATATTGATCTTTCTGGTCCAATATTGGTAACGAGATCAACTGAGGGCAACAACCGATCACTTGGGGAAATAAAAAAATAGCGGATTCGATTCTTTTCTGAATCAAAGCTGTCTTCCAGTAGGTGATAAGCGCGACTGATAACTGGAGCAGTTTGTCAGTACATAAAAAATGACATGTGCAGATCAACTTAACTATTTTACTATCTTTTTGTCCTTTCGGTTGTTGAAAATAGGCTTATAAGAACTTCAGATTCCTCTTTATCACATCGGCAGTGATAGGAAGCTGTCTAGACTACCTTTAGGCATTTTAATAAATTTTCTTCTGTCATGCGTTATCACTGCAACCCAAAATGATTATGACAGTCCTTGAGGTGGTTGAGCTACCGAAAATAAGTAACTTAAGGGTCACAGTGTTTGCTTTGTCCGAGCGCGACCCATGTATCAACTGTGACAACTCGTGTCTACGGCTGGAAGCTTTTTCAAGTTGTTAGTAATCGATCCGGAATGCCATATGGGAACCATCTTGCATGACTTTCAATACTTAGGCTACCTTATATGGTCCATGGATAGGAATTGATCACATTTATGTGGTAACGATTTCAGAATAGAAAAAACCCTATCAATATATGGTATGGCAATAGGAACACATTTCATCTGAATGTTTCAGTGTGATTTTCAATGCTGTTATTTTTGCAGTCATTTTCTTCATTGATTTTCGATTACTGGACTACATTTCCAAGCGCGCTTCTGATTCTAAACGGGAGACCAACGTGTGGTGACGCACCTGGAGCATTCCAGCTGCGTAGAGCGTAGGGAAAATTTTGTGTATCGGGCTTCGCGCGGCACCAGTCCGTTTTTTACCGAAGATGTCGCCTGCTAGCTTTCACAATTGGTGGAGAACGGAATGGCGTCACGCCAAACACAGCCCCGCTGAAACGCCCCAGTATCCTCAGTGAACAAGACTGTAAGAGAATTCTGTTTCTTTCTGATCAATTCTGATTTTTATTTTCTGTCCATCTATGGAAAAGAGCATTTTGTATTACATATATGTTGGAGCTCTTATTGGCACTGGTTATCATTTTTCAATTACTCCGAAAATTAGCTAAAACTCTTTTCTTTTCGAACAGCTCCTTGATCTCTTTCGGCGTTGATCAGTCCCGTTCTAGGGTGCGCCATGTATTATACTCTTTTCTTTTTATTTTCTTATTGAACACCTAACGCTCTATAGCTACTAGTTCAGTCAAGCAATTGCAAGCAGTCTCTTTGTGAGTGATTATTTAACTAAAAATCATCGATCGTTTAGCCTAGAAAATGCGTAAGCATAAGCATCAGCTTTCCATTTCGAAGTGAAACATGGCTAGTCCGTAGACTAACCAGTGAAGTCCGCCAACTTACCATAGAACTTTGAGTGGAGACCTGGGTAGATCGATGAAGTCTATATAGCTGTTTACAAATATAGACAGCAAAACTGCAACCTGCATTTCACAAGCAACTTATGAGCAGGTAAAGTTTGTAATGGGTGCAGTAGGGTGGAGGCTTGGTGGTGAGATGTGAAGTCAAATGCGAGGACATAGCGTCGAATCGAGTTCGGTGATGGTTGCAGTGGTCAGGCTTCGACGTTCGACGACTCGATTTCCACCACCAAGCCTCCACCCTACTGCACCATTACAAACTTTACCTGCTCATAAGTTGCTTGTGAAATGCAGGTTGCAGTTTTGCTATCTATATTTGTAAATGACCTTGACTCTATCACTTTACCCAGGTTCAGTCAGGCGTTAGGCTCATCCAAGAGATAACAAGCATCGTCTCTAATGTTTCTTTAATGTAGGGCCTGACGCCAGTCTACTAAATAGGAAGCGCCTGCGCATCGCATTTGTTGTTCCCACGCCCTCTCTGGATATCCTAGCCCTCCCTCTAAGGATGCAGGATGTACTAGTTTCACATCTCAAAAAGGCGAGAAGATAGCGCCGTCCGCCCCCCCCCCCCACCCCCCCCCCCCCGTGCGCTAGTGAAAGGTTGCGTCGCTCTGCCACAGGGCAACCATTGACACGCAGTGCTTGTTGCAGATGGTGGCGATTGTTCCATTGTCTTCTCTCCAAGTCCAGACGTCAGAGTGAGGTAATGAAGGGAAAACACTTGAAATCAACAAGTCAGAAATTCGTGCAAACTGCTCGCTTCTCTTCGCGGCTTGGAGCACGTACAACCTCAGGTCGGCTTTGGGTCCTATATAGAGTAAATGCCATGATTTTTTTTAATGATTTTCCTACACTACTGGATTAATTGCTGGCTCGCTGTCACTGTCTGAACCCCATAGGCATGCTTCAATTTGAACGCCCGGGCGCTGCTTATAAGGGCCAAATTTTTGTAGTCGCATTGTCAAATCTGTGCACACTCCAAAGGATCGACTGATCAAGGCTAAGGAACTGCTGTTCATGCCATATGGTTACCTTACAGTCAATGCAAAACTGATTGGAGGCTACCTCATAAATCACTCTTTACCTCAAAAATTGTTCGCCTTTGAGTATCATACTGGCTCTGCTTGTTGGTCATGAACTCTTGTGCCTGAACTACACTTCAAGCTTAGCTCTTCGGTCCTTCTTCTCCAGCTTTTTCTCTGCTTGACTACGCTCGTATGTGACGCCGACTTTCTGCCCCTCATACTCCTTTGAAGAAAGAACGCCGCATTACTTCCGTGACATCTTTGTCTGTGCTATGGGCGCAGGAGAACGAGTTGCAGCTGTCTGTTCAATTTGTATAATTTTGTTTGAGAGCGCGGCCTGAAGCGAAATATAAGTGAAATCGCTGAAGCTGTGCTGGACTCGTGGCCTGCGCTACTCTCTCGCAGTGAGAGGTACAGCAGAACAATAAGTAGAGGGCGCACGTACCTAGCGTGTTTTAGTTATGGTAGGCGTGGTAGCTGCCGCGCCGTGCCGGAGATCAAGTATCGCACTTGGTACCACTTCCGTCAGCCACGATTCTCGTGTCACTTTTGAGAAGAGAAGAGGAGGGCTGTCGCAGTCGGGGACCCATTACTTCGCCAGGAGACTAGGAATGGGGAAGGACTAGGAACTCACTAAGGTGTGGGTACGACTTGTATTTAGACCGGGACGCGCTTAATGCTTCTAAAAAAGTCAATCACGTCGAACGCTTGGAGCGAAATATCGAATGAGAAATTCCACAGAAAATATGGAACACCATGAAAGGCAGCACACCTCCAACAAAAGATCGTTTGGTGCTCGTGCTATTCACGTTATTCTAAATTTACTATAATTTCTGAAGAATGCATGATCGTGGCATCAGAGAGACTTTCCATACGGCCAGCTTATCAAATATTGATCGGTCACGTTATCGTGCTTCGGTTTGGCTTCGTCGGGCGCTCTGAATCATTTACCCCACAATAGTACCAACACTGTCTGAAGCGCCTCTCAAATATGAAGCTATTGCGGCCAAGGGGCATCAAAATTGCTTACCTCTTCAGGAAGTATCTGCTGATCCCCGTCATGCTTAGTACTAATATTTATCCACGGTATTATTATCGAACACTATTGATTACCTTCTTGATGGCTGTGTACTTGGTCCTTGCAGTTCAATTCAGTACGATGTTGTATGCACAGCCCCAGTGATATTGTCCTCCTAGTGTAGATTTCAGTTTTCTCGTCCTCGCTATTCGAAGAAGCGTAGTTTTACTAGCTTTTCCCCAGGCCCCAGTACTGTGATCCGAGTGTTCTACTTCTTTCTTGCCAGACATTCCTCTCTAATCCCCCAGATTCCTCTCTATCGAGCCAAAAACTGTGGCAACTTACCTTTGAATGTAAGTATCGCAGGTTTCGGCACGTTGAAGAATCCGCTCTCTGGCATGCGCCATGTGCTCTACTTCCCTACTGAGTCGTGGTGGCATTTTGAATGCGGCAATGACTTGCGGGTGCAATCGATGGTCAAGTCTGTTTTTACCCTTCGAAACGAGCCTGGTAAGCAAGTCACAATCATCCGAAGCCCGTAGGGGTGAAATAATGCTTCTGCATGACACGAGGAATGATTCCGTTTTCAATTATATTCGACTAGCACACGTGACCCCCTTTGTTCAGCAACTGCTGCATTTCACCAATCTCGTTCATATAAAATTACTCATGCTAGTCTGATTCTCAGGGCATTTACAAATGAACTAATTTAGAGTTTCAAGGCATCAGAATTCTCAAGGCCTTTGTTGCCCTGAGCAGAACCCCATGAATAGCATTTTTTCGTGTTCTAAATATGGCAAATCAGTGAAATTGATTTCATGTACCTTCTAAGGAGAGTCGAATAGATAAGCGTGATCCAGGGCTCGGAAACACACACAGGTGTAGATTTTCTCCAGAATTACAATGGTATTTATTTCTCTACCCTTCGTGTTTTTTTTACTTTTAGTCCTATTTTTTCCGTAAGATCCACCTCCGTATTTTCTTACAAAAATTGAAGGGCTGTTATGTATAAGGTCTTAGGGTGACTAATGTTATGATATTTTTTCCTCAATTTTTCCAGTGTTTCTCTGACGGCAACCTGATAGCTTCTGTGAATAGGTATCGTGGGGTCTTTAGAGTTAACATCGTCGACTTCCTTGGAACTTTTTCCTTTTTCCGTGTAACTCGACTTTAGAAATTTCCATGTACTGTCCTATTCTTCAGCTAATTTTCAGCTCGTTCTACATATCCCGATTTCTTTTAACTTGAAGAATAAGATTACGAATAGGGACCAGATATTTGATTAACAGCTCCTTGATCTCTTTTGGCGTTGATCAGTCCCGCTCTAGGGTGCGCCATGTATTAACTTCCGTTAGTATCGTGACAGCTCATTGAGTGCAGTTCAGAATATTGACAAGATACAGGGTGAAAAGCTCCTTGATCTCTTTCGACATTGCTCTTATTTTATTAACATTTTAAAAATACGTTGTGCTCTATGCTGTCTCAAAGAGAACTCTTGACTCTCTCACTGTGCACTTCTCTCTTTGCTCTTCTTTCCTCATAATTCAACTTATCGAACTTGTTGACTGAGTCGTTCAATAGTCGGATAGAATTGGAGCGAATCAACAAACAATTAATTTTGGGAAGAAGCCCGTAATGTACAGGTACAGGTTGTGTATCATCAGGTCAAAAGGGTGTGGATGCTACCCCATTCTATAATACGAAATGCGCTCAACCTTTGAAAACCTAGTTGTATTCACAAGAATGCGTTGAAAATCTGTAAAAAGCCTTATTCTGTAATCATGTCTAATGTTTGTGTTAAGTTATCTTCTAGAAATAAAACTCACCGATCACAAAATATTGGAGCACTCGCCTTTGTTTGGTTTGAGCGAAACTTGATCCTCTGAACGCATTTGTTACGAGGCTTCAGAAACACTGAACGAATAACACGGCTGAATAAGGTCCATATACTCTATACCGTTCGTTATCCCTGATGTCCCCCATAATATTTCAAGGGACCTACCGCAATCTTCTTTGAATCCTGAGGTCGCATACTACAGCATGACTCAAGTCCTTTCCCTGGAGAAAGATTATTTTGCTTTCAGGGCCAATGCAAATACGACTCACGCACATCGGTCTCATCGTCACACTCGCCACCCTTGGTGAGTATCATATTCAAATAATCCTTTCAGGAAATCCATTGCCGTCAGGGCCCGTTGCCCTTGGGGGAAAATATTGTAAAACACGACCACCCCTCCCCCCACCAAATTTTCTCCTCGCGCGTGATCTCACATCCCCGACTCCCCGCCTACCAACAATATTCTTAAATTCTCGCGACCTTGTATCATCTTTCCATAATTTTTCTGAAATTCTTCGTTCCCCAGAAAACTACCATCGAGCGAGCGGAGCGGCGTACAGCGCACATGAAAAGGGAAAAGCCGAGAAAAGCCAACAATCGAAAATTTTCTTCTGGCAACGACACCCCCCCCCACCCCCTCCATCGACCAGGTACGAGCCCACTCATTGGCGATTCCCAACGTACGACGTGCCCTGCTTGCCATGTAACCCTGGTGGCACCATAACACGGCGACGTCTGACTCATACTATTATATAATGGATTAACCACCTGCATAGTTTTACTATTACTGCTACACTATAGCGCTCCCAAGTACGGATTACACACTAACCAATCATGCGATCAATAATTGATTTTCAGTGTACTACACAGATGCACAGGCGCTGAACGACCCAATCACACAATATATTGAAGGCCGTCTGGGAAATAGGAGGATATTCTGGTGTCCTAGTGGTTATGGTGAGTCAATTACTATTCTTTGTTTTAATTTTTGTAGGTGGGGCTTACAATTTCATATTCGATTCTGGATGTTTTGCCGCAGTGACAATGTTGGCTGGCAATAGGCCAATAATTAACGGATTAGTATCCATGGACGCGAATTTAGAGCCTATAGAGGAAGGCTCGAAGGCTGGCGACCGGACTGGTAGAAAGTCGGGATATTCCGGAAAAGCTAGCAGAATACCGTAATCGGATTTCTAGATGTCGTTCTTGATCGTTGCCACTGAAACCACGCTGAAAACAATTTCTTATTAGAAACCGTATTGGAATTTTTCGGAATTTCGTGGAAGATTGCTGTAAATAAGTTTAGCTCGCAATGTATCCCCCATCCCAGCATTTTCTCTTCGAAAAAGACTTGGTGTAGTAGTTGAACGATCCCACAGCACAGTGTGCAGCTTGCCAGGCTGTTAAGTAACGGTAGGGCGAGCAAGCCTGTTCCACATGATGAGCTTCTGATGCCTTCGATAAAAATTAATCCGCTCTTATCTGTAGGAGCTGAGGATGAGCGAATGAGTGAGTGAGTGATTTGATTGAATTTCCCAACTTCTTTTTGAACTTTGAAGACTGACTTCTACCGCGTTTAACTGGATAAAAGGAGTTAGGGAACTGTCGGAACAGGGGTCGCATAGTACCAGCGATATTCATGCGATTCAGCGGGCTATGACCAGTAATTATTCTATACTTTGTCGTCATACTATTCGTGAAATACCTCGAAGAACCACAGCTCCCACAGATGACTGAATGTACCAAGGTTTTGAAACGATTAAAATGTTGGCCACATCATTGCTGTAGAAATCACCACAAGGCGGCGGTCGTATTTTATCACTAAGCAGAGAGTGATTTTATCACTAAGCAGAGACTGGCCTAGAAGGGGGTGTGGTCATCAGCTCTGAAAGTCATGATTCTATAAAAATCACCTGAAGCTCTGGACTCTTTTCAATAGAAACTCTAGCGAACACATTTTTCTGGGCATATGTAGGCATCGTGACGTAGCAAGTCAACATTCCGCTTGAACTTGAGTTTGGAGTGAAAAGCAGCGACGTAATTGGAGAGTGAGAATCAATCACAAACTAACTTATTCCTTCTTAGATGATGGTCTTCTGGAACAATGCTTGATTTTTTAAACATACTGGAAATGTTACGGTGGCAGTAGTACATTTCTGGTGCATCCCAAAATTTTCCACAGCATTTCCACAACGGGAAATATCTTTGGAAGGCGCATGAAAAATACGGAAAAGGCGATTATTGGAAGTAGAATCCTCCGATTCCACACAGCTTTTGTTTTCGTATCGGTCGGTCTTCCTCCATTCTCGGAGCGCTGAGATCACCGACAGCGGATTTGATTACAGTACTTTCACATTCCAGATGATGGAGCACTGTTTTTGTAGATGCGTCCTCTCTATTTTCTGCACAACCTGATAGACAATCATTCCAGGATATTTGGCATACTGTCCACAGCCGACCGACTGGGACAATTATAATTGGTGCTGTACCTGGCCGTATATGGGCTCATGGAAGCCGTCATGTTGTCCATTTGCTATTCCAACCGGAGCAGTCGTGGCTATCATAATAGCTGCAATAGTTTTATTGGCAGGTAAGGGAAATTTTAAGTCGATGTGTATTGGCTCTTCACTACGCTTTTTCAAATTCTATTCACACAAAGGGTTATGGCGATTGTACTGTTACTAAATCTTTATTCATTTAACTGGTCATTGCTTGCACTATTGCCATAGCATGAGGCAGGGCGTTTAACAAGAGCAGATGGATCAGATGAATAGGTGGAAGGTAGTGACTAGAAGTCAAAGTCATGGTTAGTAGCTAATAGTAAGGACTCGAAATAAGAAAATCGTACCCTCAACAGCGACAACCTTTGAGCGTGCCTGTGAGAATTTGGCCGATCACTACAGCTACTCCCATTGAGGGACATATATCTCTCAACCCGACGATTGCGGGGGCGCGGCTGCGTACCTAATTCGGACATGGAGTATAATGCGGTTTTCGCGAGTTAAATATTTTTAAGATGACTGCCTACTATCTTGTGCTGCACAGAAATAACCACAGTTGTACCAATATCCAACCGAAGTGCAGACGGCGCCACGTTCGAATAGAATGCGTGGCCACGCCCTTCCCATCGCCCGGTTATAAAGTGTATACGGTCTTGGTATTTTGGCGGTAGAGGGGAATGTAATCAAACTTGGTTGCGAACGCTGTAGCGACAGTTACCGTTCGAGGCAATGAATTAGGCAGCGTAAACAAAAAGAGCAGTGGATGGTACAAGAGAACATCTACACACCTCTTGCCTCTCTCAGCTCTGACTGGCATCTGTATTACGCTGCTGCACTTACAAGTAAGCCCGTAGCCACTCCCTTCTCGCCAAGATAGGAGTTAAAAAATAAACTTCAGAAACATGTTCTGTCGATCATTCTGAGAACAACAGATCGCGCAAGATTAACAATTAATCGGTTCCAACTCAAGTTCAAAATAAAGCATCCAAACTAATAAATACCCATTTTCAGTTTTGATCGCCTTGTCATGTTGGTGC
>MU946158.1:0-16491 GCA_036418165.1 Cooperia oncophora
TTTATAAAACTGAACAGAAGGAGGTCGGCTACCCTGAGAAATCGGACACTGGAAGGTGCTACCGGAGGCAAAGGGGGGCGGGGAAGCACAGCACTGAAGGCCGTCATCACCATGACGTCGTGCTCTGGGCTGGACACGCACCTTGTTTCCATAAATGCTGTATAAGTGCTGTGTCACACATATATACGATGCGATGAGATAATGTTGATATAGTATGTTTGAATAGCCTTGGAAAATTTGATATTTATTGATTAAAAACTTATTATCGACTGACATAGATTTTATGTTACAGTGTCGGACAAGACGACAAAGTGTTTTGGACAGAAGTTTAAAGGCACATTTCACGGATAACTGAGAAATATAGCCCCTTCCTGAGCTAGTTAATAGTTACTGACTCACATTTGAACTCTATTATCCGCAGCCTTTACTCGTGAAATATGTCTTTAAGGGAATCACTCAACAAGTCTACGATCATAAAACGACACAACAATAACGCAAAATTATTAAAGGAATGACAGTAGCGATAAAAAACTACAAATATACACACATTATCGAATTAGACCTTTTTCTTTCCGTCTTTGAACCAACTCACGCTGTCGTCCTTCTCAATCTCTCTGCGTATCATCTCATCGGCCTTCGGATCGACTTTGCTAAGTTCGCGGAAACCTTTGTCGCCAACAAAACAAATTTCGTGGTCATCCTAAAAAAATAAAATTGCAGTCATTCACATGGTGCCTTGCGACAGACTCTTCAGCGCTATGCTGCCGCAGTCGTGACAAACCTGCTACGTACAAAGCCGTTGTTTTGGCTGTGGGTCGTGAAACTCGTTATTAGCTAAAGAACTATTCAGCGCAACTAGGACAGGAATAGGAAAGGGGACATGAGTAGAGCCTTACAGTTAATGTGTTCATGGTGCTATGGGCGGAACGGGAGGGGGAGGAGAGGGGAGGGAAGTTGAAGTCAAAAATCCGTAAAATGGGCTCCAGAAGTACCCAATGACCTGAAGTAAGATAAACGTGAGCTGCGCTTCTCTAGATAGTATATGGGATTCTTTTTAAGTGGGACTCCCACACGTTTTGCACTTACAATTAGTCTCATTTGAAGCCAAGTGGGAGAGTGCGGCATCATTCACGTTTTTTTTTCTTTCGGCAAGCAACAAGACTGGATCTTATCGTTGGTAGCAGTCGTTTTCCACTAACTGCTGTCGCTTATTCGCTTTAGCAACGGGTGGGAAAACAGACTGGCACCGCCTCAAACCCAGCCTCATCATCCGCAGCGAAGAATAGTTTAAGTGAAATCACCCACTGACATTGCTCGATTTTAGCAAAGTTCATTCCTCAATCGACAGATATGGTTACAATTTTTTTACAATTGAACAAACCAGAAGTTAAACGGCCGTGTGCTGAGAGCGTTGAATCAAGACTTACAGGATCAGCCAGAATCACGACTTGCACGCTGGCTTTTCCTGGTGTGTCGAGAGTGGTGAGCTCTTTTAGAATGGGTAGCTTAGCCGCTTTCATTTTCTCTTGCAATGCAGAAAGCTGTAATCAGAATAGTGTTTCGATAGTCAGAACAGCTACCAACCCTAGACCTTGTAACAAACTTTGGAAACCCACTCCATCATCGGGATAGGCGAAGGCTATGCGCCCATAACCGCTTCCTCTATCCAATGCGGTACCTTCTGGAAGTTGACGTACTTCAAGGCAACACTGAAAATATATAAAACCAGTGTTACCAAACGTTTCCTTCACAGAGATCAAAACCCACCAACCTGACCCTCGCCAAAGCCCATAGTGATGCGTCCTTTATCTCGTTGCTCAACAACCTTCATTCCCAACTGATTGGTCCAGTAATCTGAAAGGACGCAACCATTCATAAACTGTAGAGACCTGGCCAATGTGCTGAGTTCTCACCAACGCTTTTTTGGAAATCCTGTACTCTCACGCTTACTTTGACCACCTTTGGAGGGTCTTGTCCAGGACATATAAGGAACCAGTGACCGTCAGGATCTGTGAGCTGAATAAAAGAGTTATAGTATTAATCAACTTGAATAGGAAGAATTTTATTCAGAAAGCCATGAATAGACGTATAATTTCGGCTATGAAAGGCTCGTATAGACCTTGCTTTGCAATCAATTTCTCTATTGAATGGCGGAGTAAGACCATGGATTTTAGAGGATGTAGAGAACGTAACTCCCTACAAGACAATTACCTCGGTTATAACCTGAGTGGCTACCATAACATCATAGTTGGTGCAGTTCGGCGACGGGGGGGGGTGGCAAGAGGGGTATTTTGCTTTTCCGCTGCTTCACAAGTTCTGGTTCACAAATCCCACTCTGGTGAAACCTGTGCACTCCCGTAAAGTGTAGTAAGCAGAGCTACCATAATAAATGAAATTTGTATGGTGTCTCATTGCTTTATAAGAGTTGACAGGCAGTCTCTAGTAACTGACTGTCATCTTCCTGTTACTTCACAAGATTCCGCAGATCTTCACTTAATGTGGTGACACGTCGATAGGACGTAGCAAACGTGCAAATGCTCCCCTCCCACGTCGCCGAACTGCCTATTATTTCGTCATTCTGCTGATTGGAATTTTGTGTGCGAAGAAGTCCCTTCTGAATGTTTAGTATGATCACAGTACAATATTTAAAGCTCGTCAGAGAGTTACTCAAAAATAGGAGTGAACCATCCCAGCGAACCGACGTGACTCTGGAACAGATCCTTCCTAAGGATTTCTAAACGTAATGTACTGCGAATTTATCCAGGAACGATGTATTTCTATAGCTGTAACACCGCTGTTATCGCAAAATAGTCCAAGCTATCCCACTTAAGGGGCCACTTGGTGAACGTGAAAAAAGTAACTAAATCCCATGAATTCTCACCTGAAGTTTCCCGCATTCCAATTTCTTCACATTCTCGTGCCCTTCAAGTGATTTGTGAAGCTTATCAGATTCAATGAACATTCCCTAAATATCACCTTTGATCATATTTAACTCATCGGTTCATTACACAGACAGAAAGCCACACAACTCACCATAAAATCATTGCCAAGGCGATACGAGCCTATTTCGTAATTATAGGTCAGCTCGATGACGAAGTGATCGTCTTCACTACCGTAGCCCACCATCGTCTTACTCCATTTTCCATTATAGGGTCTGTATTTTGTTATAAAAAGTACCAGCAAAGCCAGTTCAAATATGTGAAAGATCCTACCCATTACATGAGGCTTTACAACCTTCTTCGAATTCTTCATGACGCAACACCTAGAACAAACAAGGAGAGGCGTTATTCATGATAACACAAGCAAACTGCTTCGAACATTGTCTTAGGCAGCGTTCAGACTTCGCGATGACGCGCGTCGGAACGCTGCCGTGGAATGACTGCAGTGCCCGAGATCCACATGGCGACGAGGAGCAAAGAACTGCATAGTATCTCCCGGCTGGTTGGCACGACTTGCTGCTCAACACTGAATTAATTATGTACTGGTGCGAATGACGCGTGCGGGACAGCACTCGCAGACTGCTACCGCTGCATCGCCGCAACGTAGATCTGCCGCACTACATCTCCATAGAAAGGGTGAAACTCCTGACCTTCATCTGTAAGACCTTCGTGAAGAAGTCATACGAGGCTTTTCTGTCGCCAATTTTGAACACATAATGAAGAGCTCTTACTGCCGTTCTCATCTTAAGGATTTGATTACACAGATATATAATAACAAGGCACCACGAATAGTAAGCAAAGGAATGAAGGATGAATAAACAGAGATATTTCCAAGCAGAGAAAAAAAACTGTGTTTAAACTCCGAACACAGCGAAAAGTGTTAAATCTCCGAAAAGCATTTCGTTTCCAAATGCTTCTACTTGCCATCTCAGATGGAAACGAGAGCAACTATAGGACATCGCTCGATCCATAGTTGAAGAGCAAATCACTGAGTAAAGTATCTGTCGAAAAAAGGGTGCTCGTTTTCAGTTCTCAGAGTCGAAAATGGAATGGGATGGGTGTATAGCTCAACTTCTGCACCGGACAACTCGTCCAGATTCTATGTTTGAACTGATTTCCGACTTCTTCCACCAAGCCCTTTTTGCGGACCCCATTATTATTTTACTATTAATTATCCGGTATCAAAAAAGTTTCTCAGAGCAAGCGAGAGAAGCCGAAAACTAGCCACAGAAACACATGAGATGTCTAGTCAAGTTATCAGTGCGTAATTCGACGTTTGTGCTGACGCCTTGCTAATATATGACGATTACAATCAAGATGGTGAGCGACTTGGACGTGAGTCCGGAGCAAGAGGTGCCTGCAAATGCACCGTGGAGGAGGCAATTACAGTCAGCAATTACAGTTTGTAGCAGCATGACAGCTGCTCATCTGCAAACATCCCAAAAGACAGCCGGCTCGACAGAGCGCTGCCACTTTGAGTAGGTTGGGTAATGCACGAAGGCTACGCAGTCACCCCCGCTTTGAACGTTTCTGCTTTACTTTTCTTTACTTTTTTTACTACTCGCGACTCGTATGTAAGGCTATACACCTCGCAAATGGGATTCTGAGAAGACTTTACAATCAATATAGCAACAAAAAAGAAAGCCATCAATAAAACATCGAAAGGATGTTTAGACTGTTCACGAGTTGTTAATGAATAGTTTCAGAGCGCCAAAGGGTGCCAGAGAGGGAACCTTTGCTGAACCTTAGTATTTGCCAAAGCTAAGGAATTAAAGTAAGTTTACTAAAGTAAATCAAAGGAAGAATAGCGGAGGCGTACTCTGCATGAAATATCAAACCTGTATCTAAAAAGTTCACTTATAGCGCGCAGGGTACAATTAACGCGGGTTTTGCAACGCCAAACCTGCTCCTATCTAGAGCAACGACGTTGCATATGAGACCACGACCACATCATATGTTTACTGTGTAACTCCCTCTTCTTTTGCTAACCGATCAGAGACCCAGAAGCCGCTTTAAAAAACAATAACAAGTCACGGTCGCCTCGGACGAGTCCTTCCTAGCTACGGCTTAATCGAAGACGTCGAGACATTGATATAGTTATAAGTTTTCAACAGACTAAGGTAATCACTAATCAGGAGAGGACAGAACAGGAGAATAATGTGGGGCTTTTCCACAAGGTTTCAAGTGTGAGAGGTTCAAAAACCGACTCGCACATGCAACCAATTCTACTGCAAAACACGCCCAGCGCTCTGCAGGAGGTTAGCCAGAGAATGATGCTGGGATGTCTTTTCGTCTCTCGCACAAGTATTCTGCGACAACAACAACAACTTTCCACATTTGCCAGGAGATCAATGAGCACGCCGATGCATCAGCATCACACATCATGCTCTTCAAAGATAGTTTACGGTTGCACAGAAGCTGGAAAACAGAGGCATGCGAAAAGCACAACACCACGTTCAGAATGCACGATGCGACCGCTTAAATCGCGCGATTGGAAGATTAAGAAAATTAGAACTCACAAAATACCGCCGATTATTCCATCCTACTCCTCACTGCGCTGGGGCCAGTCAGGGCGTGACCAGGATGGATGCTGAAGACTGGGCTTTACCCGTTTGCAATACAGAAGGCGGTTCAGTGGAAATTTATTACTTATGTGAAGAGAGAGCGTAACGGCGTGGGACGAGTGTCTCCTACGCCACCAAAAACGTTGAATGATGACCCAAACAAATCTACAGGTTTGCCCCGCCTCCACGAGAGTCGGAGAGGGAGCTTGACGTTGACATGATAAAGGGAGGGAGGTCGTCGTCGACGACAGGACATAACTAATCCTTTTCAAATTCACCGGTTCTCTAGTGTCTCGACATGTGAACAATAACAGTCTTAGAGCGCGTTCATACTTCGTGATCGCGCGATCGCGAACTATGAACGCGTTCTTACTAACACATCGAAAACACCAGAGAGAGGGGCTAGATGGACAAACATGTTTACGAAAGCGCTGTTATTTGTAGCCACTAGCGTGTTGGTCGCTGCTCAACTATTGCAAGCATGGACACGTAAGTTTGCAGTTTTACAAAGAGCAGTGAATCACACGTAAGGGAACCAACTTTCAACGAGAAATCTGTTAGAAGGTGGGATGTTATATCGAGCTATGGGGCTGGACAGAAGCTAACTTTATTAGTACCGCCACATCAAACAAATTTAGGTTCTGCTGGGATACAACGCCCAGCACCGCTGGTAGCACCGCTAACGGAACAGCCAGCTTCCGCCCTGACGATGACACGTACGATGCCTATACAATGCACTGGTGCTGTCGAGGAGAACTGACCGGATGCGCCTCTCTCTATCTTCTATCTTCTGTCTTATCTATCATCGATCTATGTATCTATCTTATGTGTCTATGTATCTGAAGCTTACTGTCTCTCTTCTCTCTACTCTCTCTCCCCACACTAACTCCCGGGACTCCGAAAATCCCGAGTTTGATAGAGAACTCATCAACTCATCTTATTAATGTTTTCATGCATCATGTCGAATAGTATAAAGCATGGGAATTCAGCAGCGATTAGGGAATTTACTGCTACTGTTCAAGAGGACGAAGAACGCCCCGGGCCCCGTGCACCCTCTTCGTTTCTGCGGTCTTTCCTGCCTTGCCATACGCCTCAGAGACTTGGACTCTACGAAAGCAGGATGAGCATGCGGTTGCGTTTATTTAGCAACGCGCCATCGAAAGGGCGATGCTCGGAGTTTCCCGCTACACGCAAGTGAGAGAGGGAATCCGGAGCTCCGCACTCCGCCGAACGATCGAAGATCAGAGACGCCGCCGCTTTTGCCAAGGTTTCGAGATCAGGTGGGCCGGGCATCAGTTGCGGTTTCGAGCGACGACCGCGGACCAGAGCGATCAACCGGACTGAACTTCCAGGGATGTTCAAGCGAAACGCCTGGACGACCGCCTTGCGATGGTCAGACTTCTTCGTGGAAGCTCTGAATGAATGGTATGCAACTCTTGCACGTTACAGGGATGAATAGAGACGTCACTGGCACCTGCACGAGCAACTCGCTGATCAATGGGAGCACAGGTAATACAGGAATTTGATGCGTAAAATGAGAAACAAATCCGCAAAAAATGCTTCCAAATTAAGGCGGGGAAGGGGGGGGATATTACCGCATAGAGTAAACTACAATCCTTGGTTGAGAAATGTGTAACACCGGAGTAATGTAGTTAACGGGACAATGTTTTGTTAGCGGCACGCCCTCCTCATTTTCTACTTCTCTTTGTTCGATAAGACCCCACAAGCCGGCACAACGCGGAAATCGAAAAGTGTCAGTGACGTATTTGAGCGGGACTACAGCTGGAAGCTCCTCTACGTTGCTGAAACTTAGCATACGTAGTAGAAGATCGATTATAAGCAGAATAAGCACTGACAAGCAGCAGAGGCACGCAACGACCCAAAGCAGTGAAAATACGGAAAAAATCTCGTGAGCCAGTGGATGGGCTTTTAAGAGGAAGGGGACTCTGGAGTGAATATATCACTTCCTATACATGAAAAGTTGGAATGTGTGAGATCCAGTGGCGACAGAATGGTGCTCAGGCGAGATAATGCAGATGTGGCAACGAAATTAAGTAGGCCGCGGCGGCTCTGGTTGTTCGTACTCTAAGCCTAGGCTTTGAGTGGGTGAAGAGAGGCAAAGGCGTAGCTGGTGGCCCCGCCCAATAACGCCAGCGAAATCGACTCTGAACTTCAACGACGAAAAACCTTAGTGTCGCAAAGCTCATCATGACCAGCATGGGCCAGAAGTTGAAACGCCCGAAGAAGCATCCCTTCTCTTCCTCCCATTTCTCGAAATATCCGGTGATCTACTTTTGTACACTCAAATTTCGAGCAGCAGAACTTACATAACAATTGTATCTATACAAAATTTGCTTCCGACAACTAGTTACAAGATAATCATGTGAGTGCCCAACATCGTTAGAGAGAAACAAAATTCATTCCTAAAGATTTACCGGTCCTTTCACAAATAACCATAGTATGCTGCCGAGGTAGCATAAAAAGGCACATCAGTACAGTATCACAATTTGGACAAAGAGCAAGCAACGAATCAAATATGAAATTTGGCTGCAATTTGTTTCATACGAACGAAAACTAATAACAGTCTACTTCTGTTCTTTGAAAAACTTGATAAACAATTCCAAAGTCTTTGCCAGCATATCTAGGATCTTGTGCCATGAGACGGTAAATCTGATGAGCTAGTGATCCTAGAGGCGTCGGTGCTTGCGTAGTCGTTGAAGCATTTTGCGCCAGGGAGAGGTCCTAAAACGGGAACGAAATGACAAAAACTGCCATCTGTGCAGCGAAGTTATTCATAGTAGACCAATACATCATTGCTGTAGCTATGGCAACCAGTAAAAACTCAGGAAAAACAATCAAAACTCACTTTTGCCATAAGAGCTGTTCCGAAGCCGCCTTGATATCCGTTACTGGGAGGAATACCTTCAATGACACCAGGAACAGGATTGTATGTATCAGAAGACCAACAGCGACCAGAAGAGGTGTTAATTATACCAGCCAAAACTTTCGGATCCAATCCCATCCTTAAACGTTGGAGAGATTTTAAGAAAGTTTTGGATCAGTAACTTGTGCAGCCACACTTACAATATCCTTCCTTATAGCAACGGTCACAAAACCTTACACACTAACACGTGGCTTATGGGTAAAACTTACTTGATTCCAAGATTCATTGTTTCTGCAACTCCAGCCATTTCTATTGCCAACAACATATTGTTGCAGATTTTAGCTGCTTGACCGGCACCTACATCACCACAGTTAACCTGGAGTGGAATATAGGAAGCAAAGCCGAATGTTTTCAATACTTTGAGCACCAACTGGCACTTAAAGAGAGACTGTAGGCCCACCTCCAAAAACAGTAATTTCCACGTGCGAGCTGATGGGTTTGCAGCTGCAGTAGCGTGCAGTCAAAAGTGTACGGGAAGAGGTTGTCGGGTAGTGGAACCCGGAGACGTCTCCATACTCCGCCCGCGCTATCTTCAATGAGCAGCCCTTGGAGAAACCATACTCAACGATAGAGAACAACCAGTGTGAGAGTGCGCCAGACAGCGCGGGAAAGTACGGAGAGGGCACTCAGATTTCACTCCTCTCCTCTTTTACTCCCCGTTCCAGTGCATTCTTGGGCGCAGAAAACGGCACGGTACTGCAGCTGCGGGTTCACCCGCACACGGTGAGGACCAGAATCCACGGAGGTGAGTGTACAGTTCGTCTTCAAGTATTAGCAGTGGAAGCAACAGAGGTACTCACCACATTTTTACCCATTAGCTTGATGATTGCCGCTGCACGATCAAACGTCTTCTGACATTTTCCACTACCCAGCATAAACGTGAGTGTTGCGTTCTGTGCACCTGAACAGATGCGAATCGAAATTGTCATAGCCACGTCCGTTGAACAATTAGCAAAATGTAAGGAACATTTGCCTTACCTGTCACTCCACCTGAGACCGGGGCATCTACATATGTACTCTGCTTCTTTTTACACCATTCAGCAACTTCTATAGATGCTGTCTGGTCAATAGTAGATGAATCAATACATAAACTTCCAGGTTGCATCCCTCTAAAAATTAGGGTGGAATTCGAAGACGACCCGTTTCTCACCCGCAGATACGAAGTAACTTTTTTCAAAGATTCACTGCACGCGACACGTACACTACAGCCCCGCAACACGGCCAACCACACGTGTTGGATCAGGTGTGTGGCCGGCCGCCTGGCGTATGGTTTCGAGGTGCATATCGCGTACCAAATAGTGTAGAAGACAACGGCGAAAGCGATACTTCCACGGATGCGGTATGCTTTAGCCACCTCGCACTCGGAAAAGATTCAAGTTCCAGGTACCTGTAGATTATGTCCTTAATTGCAGGAAACCTACTTTAGAAGACCATCATCTCCTCCATACGCCTTCTTCACGTGCGGGCTGCTCGGTAGCATGGTGACAATATCCTTGGAAGCTGCTGCAACCTCAGCCGGACAACTAGCTACTTCGGCTCCGTCAGCCTATAAACATATGAGACTCTTTGGATATGTGTAAAAAGGCAAAACTTCTTACATTAAGGACTCCACTTTGAATGTTGATAGCACAGTCTTGTTAATATCATAAACCACCAGTTTGTGTCCCTTCTTCATTAAATTTCGTGCCATATGGGCACCCATGTTGCCCAATCCGACGAAGCCGACTGTCGACATCCTTGAAAACGTAACTGACAGTCTGACGTCTAATGAACTGTCCATGTTATAACAGTAATTGAGCACGATGCTAACTTAGACTGAAAGTAGAAAGTACTGGGCGGCGACGCGTCTGTGCCCCTTCCCACTCTGAGAACAGGCGTTACCAGAACCGCGGAGACTGGTGAAGCAGATGGTCTGTTTGAAAAAGCAGCGAAACAAGTATCCTTCTACACACAAAATTTTTTTTTTGCTGGACACATTTCACCCTTGTTTCCTATTGTTAAGGAGACAGATAAAAATCGTCAGCCTTCTCTCGCCGACTAGGCCGAAGGGAAGATTGCATTCCACGTGGACTGCCTAGCAGAGCAGACAGAGCTTGCCGCGTAGCCCTTCCGATCTACATAAGCATCTGGGCGTACTTCTTTTTAATGGAGCGATTGCCCCAAAAGAGGGTACTCTCAAGGGACAAGTCCGATTTCGTTTTGACAGCGTGTATGGCGCGCTTGTGCAACGCACGCTAGAGTTCAAAGTGATTTTAACCTCATCTACATCTTCAAGACTGACACAGCTTCACCTAGCGGACTTTGTGAGATATCAGGGTATTGTAGAGCACATAGAACCAAGAATTGAGGGGCATCTATAGCAACAGCGCTGCCACGAAAAGAATAACTGAAGAAGAAACAGCGTAAGAAAGTGCGAAGTCAGTTGTTTCTTAGACCTAATGAACAGCAAAGAGAGCCCAAGTTTATAAGTACTTATAAGGAAGTAAGTGACTCGAGTCTCTGAAGAGCAAAGGCAAGGATTGGCTACCAGGGTAAATATAAGCAAATCTCATAGAAGAACTAAGAAAGAATAGGCATTGCAGAAAACTGAAGGCCAGGAAAGAAGAGGCACTGCCTGTGTCAAAGAGCAGCGCAATCTCACGAAAAACGACACCGAAGTGCACGTGCGATCAGCGTACGAAACGATCAATAGGAGAGAGAGAAAAGACAGCGCCGAGCTGGCGAAATTTTGAACCCAATCACCACTGAAAAATCCTCATGAAGGTTTCAAAAAACTTACCATCAGTTATTAAGGAATAACTCTAGCCCCGTGAAGTCGCGTCCACTGCAGTCACCAGGATCGTCCTTTGATCTTTTGTGATTTAACCTATTTACTGAGCATTTGAGCTTTTTGATCTGCAGACATCTTTGAAGAACCGCACAGAACAGAAATAACAGACTTGCTACGGCGTGGCTAGAGAGTTGCAAAGCGCTGAAATAAGAATGATTCCGGATTGTGAGAAATCCGGCCATCGAGAGGTCAGAAACAAGTTGACACTTTTTTTCGGTTAGAAGATGTGATACATATCGGCATGTAAGATAGACGGTCAGAACGCCTCGGAAGTTTCATATCGTGTCGCCAGTACGGTTTCGTGCTTGTAAAGCGGGAGGATTGCAATAAGTCGGACCGAATGCCCGAATTCTATTTAGTAAACTTGCCTCATCAACCCGATATTCCTAGTTACCCTCGAACGGAAACTTTAAAAGTTGCAGGTGGCGTGGCTGGTATACGCTATAGCTTCAGTTTAATGAGGAACCTTCTCCAGCACTTTGTTTAGCGGGTGGGGGGAAGGATCACTTTCTTACTACTTCTTACCGGCCTCAACATCCCACCCCCTCCCAAAGCTTCTAAGTAGAAAGACCGAAAGAGTATCACCACCAAGGGTGTGCGTAGAGCAAACGTCCCCAGAGGTGTAAGGGGTCATCGACAAAATCCTCAACACTATCACCTATACGAGATTTTTAGCGGACGCTCTACCTGGGCAAAGCCAATTTAAAAATGTTTTCTTACAATTTCTCCGAAACTCCATGTTTCAAGTTAAGAAGAAAACTCAGCCCTACTAAACTATGTCCTCCTAAAGAGATGATCTGCTCCTCAGCTTTTCCATTTGCAATCACAGTTCTTGGCTTTAACGAAATATTAGAATAGAACAACTTGACTTTTACCATACAAGTACACTGCTCTACCACAATTTATTCGTATCTATAACAACAACAACTTGTGCAATTCCAACCTACGAGATTAACACTATAATTGATTACAGCATTCTCAACGACTAAATAGAAGACGAAAAGACGCTACTGTTTTGAAGTAATCAAACTAGTTAGAGTGTTTGAAACAGTGATATAAAGTATTGAATTTACGAGTGATGACCTATTTATGCGTAACGAGCTTTGCATTGCTTGAACGCTTCATTGAATCCATTGCAAAGTGACACATCAGATTGGTTTTGAGTGCTGAAAATAGGTTACTATGACTCAACGGTCATGGGTAGTTCGGCGCTAGCTTAGCTGGCATGAGGGGAGGGGCAGAGCATAGATCAGAAAAGAACATGATTTCGGTTAAGCTGCGTTTATACTTTGCGACTCGGGGGAATCGGTTTCGGTAGAATGCTAAGGTAGAGGCTTAGGTATCAATCTGTTGTTTTGAGCGAAATGTACAGTATAGGTGTCAACTGGCGCTTGAAATGCGGATTTTACAACGTCAGCGAATGGCATTCATCGAGCATCCTTATCATCCTTTCCGTTCCAAACTCTGACTCTCCTGGAACCCCAACTCAATACCAATACTTTCCTTTACTCCCAAAAGCCGATTCTAACGAGTCGCGAAGATGAACGCAGCCTAAGAAACATAGGCGAGCAACATTAGTCGTGCCAGCCTCCCTCAACTATGTCAGCGCCAGAAATATTACCAATTGGCAATAAAAGTGCTTAAGCCTTACCACTCAATGAATTGCTTCCACTCGAATTCGCACGGATGAGAATAGGCCTGCTGTTGCGGAGCTTGAGCGCTAGCCTCAACCGGTGCAGCTTCTGCTGAAGACGAGCCACCTCCACCGGTGAGCATGTGACCAACAGTGTGGCCCTAGAAGCAACGACAGATGAGAAAATTTACGAGGGGTACAAAATAGGTCTGATTGACATGACATGGTATAAAACTCACCACAGCGCTACCAATAGCAACTCCTCCAGCCGTAGCCGCCATTTGTGCCATCAATCCTGGTCCTTGCGAAGGAGCACCCATAGGAGCTCCCATGGGTGCAGCTCCCATTGGAGCAGCTGCAGAAGAGAAATTATCATGAAGTAATTAAACGTTTACTAGGTACTGACAGTAAACTATACCTGTTCTAGCTGGCATGGGTGCAGGAGGTGGGGCAGCACGCATGGCAGACGGCGGCGGTGATGCCCTGCGGACTGGAGCCGAAGGCCTTGGCGATGCAGTTCGTCTGCGAACCATATTCCTACAAGACCAAGGAAATAAGAATTTACCAGAACATACCAGAAACGAACAACGAAGAAAATTCCAATAATTCTGAAGTTTTGCAGAAACATCTGTTGAGAGTTCATCAGGCGAAACTCTAATTAAGGATTAAGGTTTATTATGCAACGCTGGCACTATATTTTCCGCGACTCTTGTCCTTTCCACGAACCAAAACCGTCGCAGGGACAGGGCACAGCATCACAGGAATGGGCGCCGCGACCGGAGACGCGTTGCACTTAGATACCCGGGTGGGCGTGGCCACAGGGGCAAGGCTTCGAAATGGACCGGTGTTTCCCAAATTTGTGCCGCAATAGATATTAGACGGGAGCACCGTTTACAAGGTAAACGTTCCTATTGTCTTCAAGGTGTGCTTAATGTTGATTTCATGACGCCTTGATGACACACTTTTTTCGCTCTGCCTTGTTATACCTTTGCAAAAAGCATAAATTCCAATCTAAGTTAATTCTTCCTCTCGGAACTTCTTAGTTCAAGCAGTAGAAACACACAGCTGTTTAATAAGAAGGAAATTATCGTCTCCAAGCTCAGGAAGAAGCGCTGAAGCCTAATTATATCCGTCCACGTCAAGCCCTCGCCCTATTTTGGCCACGCCCACCGGGTATCTAAGTCACGTTGCCACACAGGATGTCCCATCAGGAGGAAGTCGTGTTGTGATTTTCTTTTTGCCGGAAGGCGGTTAGCTAACCTGTATCCAAAACACCACTTAGAGTCGTAAGGAGATGAGGATATGAGGATTTCAGTCCAAGGCTTTGGGAACGGGCTGCGAGGTGTATGGGCCGATTTCTTTGAGCAAATTTTTCGAATCACTGCAGTAAAAAGCTGAGCCTTTCTGTGAAGCGACGAACCTATAGTTTTAGCCTACAGTAGCCTAACCTAGATCGCATTCACGTTCGAGACACGTCCTGCCCTTATAGGAAAATTCTGCAAACTACGATCCCCTCTGGTCGGCGATCAAATGAGACCCCTGTTCCGGATCTACAACGTGCGACGGGCCCTGTTCACTCCATCAAATTTCTCGCACTTTCGTAAACTTGGCGATCATGTGACCTCGCGTGGGGCCCACGTCAATCAGTAACTTTCAGTAACTCTTTGGAACTTTCAGTAACTCATGTCAGCTTCACCCTGTCAAAGTTGATGACATGCGCCTGTTGATTTCATTTTATGAGTTTTCTGGGCCTTATGATAAATTACTTTCCGGTGCCGTTGGAGAATGGAGAACTCCACGAAAAGAATGGGCAAGGAATGAGTTTCCTTGCCCCTCCCTCCTTCCCAAGTCGAGAATCGATCAAATCGATTCGTTTCTACTTCTCATATTTTACAACTCGGCGCTAGCAAAGAATGGGGTGAGCAAAGTCTTTTCGAAAAGAACAAGTCCTCTATTTGAAAAGGATGGCTAATAAAAATCAAGGATCAAAAGAAGAAAGCAGATCAATCGAAAAACACACTTGAAGATCAGATTGTTCGTTTCTCCTCTTCGTCAGACAGGCTTCGCTATTTCAGCAAGGCGCTAATCAATAAACCAATCAATAGGTCGCTCAGTGTACCAAAACTTTCGCAACTCACAACTTTCCAGAAAAACACAGAGACCTAGGTAAATTACTGCGAAGGTTAGCAAGCCACTTGACCCCGCTCCTTTAAGGGCCTTATTTGTTGCTTAGACGTTGATGCAATCGCTTTCAATTCTGCGTTACTACTGGGAATTAAAAACCAGTTAGAAATAGGACTCCCAAAATGAACAATCTGAAGTGAAATGAGTCATGAGTAGGCAGAATCTTCAAGAAATCTGAACTGAAACGATTCGCATCAGAAAGCCACAAGCACGGTCGTTATCAATGAGAAATGGTGATGACGAACGTCCGTGCGAAAGGCGGTGCACGACCAGCACAGCGATTGTCACGTGGTGTTTCGTAATACCAATGACGTCATGTCCCGAACAATCTTCGCAAATCCAATCGGAAATATGTGATATGTGTGAATTCGGCTCCAAATTTAATTGTTTGCATATCGATTGATTATTGAGGGCAACTTATTAACCAGAATACGACCGCGAGCGGTCCCCAATCGTGAAACTTCTTTTATCGATGCCGCAGCTAGTGCTACGGGACTTGTGGCCGCTACGGTATCGGTGCCCTAAATTCTCTGCAATTAGGCAATGCAATTACTATGTTGCTGTGGTTAATACAGCCAATTATGAGTTTCTATGTCTCGGGACGCCTGTAACCGCTCACGAGATTGTCGGAAAAGTGCGGTCGGGTCCGTGTGGCAACCAGTTCTTCAAGTTCAAAAAAAAGACTAAGAGCAATTCAACGTGAAGGTTCTATACACTTAACGGATGCGGTGACGGATCTATTGGGACGACAGCTAAGCTTTAGATGGTAGCTGGCAACTCGGCAGCAGCACAACCTTAATTGAGGTGCGAAAGATCTTCGGTGGTCTATCTGCGAGATGACCTCATTAACGACGAGAGGAGGCTTAGAGGTCATCCTGTCACCCACATTCCTTCACAACGAAAGCAGAAAGATCAATAAATCGAGGAAAGCAACCAGTAAAATGCAGATTCTCTTGGAAAAAAATGTTGTGGAAGAAAATATTGGTATTGTACACTTCAAATGCATTAGTTACAGTGAGTAACCAGGAAAGTATGGGACCTCTGGTATTCAGGATTTTCATTTTCAAATACCACTAAATAGCGTCTGAAAGTCGGAAAATGAACATTACACTAAAAGGGTTCAGCCCACCGAAACAAATACACTTATTTGTTTTCAACAAACTCTTCTCGCAAGATTACTAAAATATGCCTGCTCGCCCCTCAGTTACCCGAGACCGGCTATCAAACACAGAGAGAGGGACTAGAGCGTTTTTCGAGGTTAGCCTTCGTCAGCCTAGAATTACTAGCTTGGCTGGAAGTGATGCACTTTTAGGAGCTTCAGAGCGTTAGGCAAGACTCGGCATATGCTACAAAAAAGCCTGTCCAGATATATTTTGATCTAATAAGTAAATCTCGAG
>MU946161.1:0-18524 GCA_036418165.1 Cooperia oncophora
AGTATGAGCGGCGGTGGCAGAGCTCTCGCCGGTCCAGCTCACCACTCCCGGCGCTGCTGGGTCAGCCGACTGCCGTCTGCCTACCCTTAGAAAAGTGCAGCTCCTCCCACTGTCCGGCGAGCGCTCTGCCTTGGAACGTACGGTAAGGAGCGTTGCGGTTGCAGGTGCATACCGCAACACATGGTGCTATTTGAAGGCTCAAACCCAGCAAGAGAAGGAGTTCACCTTTCTTGGTGAATTAAACGGATATCTAGGTAAATCGGCAGAGGCCGCATTGCTGACCACAAGTATGGAAACCTAATCTACTTGAACTTCGCAATCGAGTTATGAGTCGTCAATTTGTCGGAGATATGACGGTGAACTATCAGCAGGAACAACTCGTTGACTGCCAGTGTCATATCGCTTGTAGGCGAGGCGCTTGTTCAACGGGCAGCACCCTTTGAGCCCTCATCGTTTCCGAACTTTTGCCTTGTCTTCGATGATAGCAACCAGCCGAGTCTTCGACGGTAGGTCGGGAAATGTCGGACACGCTCACAATCTATAGTATCAAATTTCGATGTTTGATGTGGAGATTTTGATTTGGCTAGACCATGTCGTCGTGGTATTCTGATCACTTGAAATCGTAACACGCCTATTTGATACATGAACACCTATGCGCGGCGCAGGCCGACATCATTGTCTACCATAAGAAGGCAACGCAAAACTTGCAGAGCTACTTGTGATGCGGGCATCTGCGCACAAAACAGATAATCGCATTCAGGAAGTCAAAATACTTATGAGAAATACTATTGTTATGTCGAGATTTTGACCCAAACTATCGCGGAAATACCGCGACGTCTCAATTGCAGATCAACTGCCGTGGATCAACGACAGCGCGGGAGCAAGCGAAGATGGACTGTGGACAAGCGGTAGCAGTTCACAACCGCTCAACGCATGGTCTCACTTTTTTTTCATCTATTTTCTTGTAATTGCGATAATGCGAAGTGATTTTTCCCACATTTATTACTAGCACTTTCCGTTGCCATTGAACATTCACACGCAATTTTAGTCGTTGGCCATTTGTATTGGGCTTTATGATGAAGTTTGATTACTCAAGTTTGCGGTGAATTTGAATGAAAACACGTATCCGTTTGCTGCAAAAACGCCTGGCGCCGCTCTGCAAGTTCCAGCGACGAAACACCGCGGGCAACAATACTCTAAAACTTGTCTTCAGTGTAGCTTGACTTGCGCGGAGTGGCGAACATGTAGTCCGCTTTCAGCGCTGGGCAAATTACCACAAAATTAGTAATTGCTCTGCTAGCAGATACGTTACCCCAACACCATGGGCCGCCTTTTCCTTTCTCCCTCCCCGTTCGGGTTTGCAACCCGATGGAAGCCATTCACAGTTAAGCAACGGAAGCGGGTTGCCCCCTCACGAAGGGGTCCAACCGGAAGGAGGTCCTGGCCTATTGGTGCCCCCTGCGCACGGTTGTTGGACTTAACTCACCTTGTTGTCTTTCCGTTGCGTCTGCAAGACATATGCTCTTGATATCGATTACAATAATCCGCGGAATCCTAAATAGATTTCTGTAGCGATGGGAAGCAATTTTGGGGAAGGGTCCCGGAGAAGACCTTCTTTGAGTTCGACCCGGTGGAAAAGGTTTCTCCCCGGGGGCCTTTTTCTCGCGGAAGGTTTTTTTTTCCCTTGGTTTTGAATTGGAAGGGGAAATTCAAAAACAACCTGGAGGTTTGGCGAAATTTTCCCCATTAGAATAAGAGCTCCGAAGTTCCGCATTCTGGAGCAAACCCTCACTGTGTTAACTTGCAGTAAGAACAAAGTGAGCCCCCCCTACACTATTGTGGTTTTTTTTTCACCTGGACTACCTGTGGTTCGCCGGGTTAGCCCTGCTTATGTGTAGCGCTGCAGAGCTGTCAAATTTTTCCCTTGCGCGCATAGCAAGCTCAGGCAGCAACCTTCGGTTATAATTGTATTCAGCATTATGGCCTTTTTTTTCATATGTCCTTGCCAAGGTCTTTCACATGGTCCCCCGATTATTGGCTAATCGATGCTCATTGGTATCCTGAAAATGCGGCTATCGATGTGTCCCGAATTGCTTTTTGCATAGAACATGTTTACTCACGCTTTGAGCAAGACGCGACGCACCGATTAACTGCAAAGAATCGGGAGCGCCCCCCTCCAGAAACTTAAACGACGATGACACCCTTTATCGCACAGCACGCAGGCAAATTGTCGCACTTCTCTCTTCGTTAACGAACCTCGAGCAGTTTGACTGTCACGTTTAAGCGCGCATTGGCGGTAACCACGTTGCTGCACGCATGTTGCAGCAAGCACCTTTCGCTCTGTAATGTTGCCGCCGCGTTGCTACATACAGGGAGGCGGGGGGGGGAAAAAAGTCATTTTGCCTGCCATGAACTTTGCAACGGGTCACATACGTTACAGCTTGTATGCGAGCTTTTATCCGGACACTTTTACTACATTTCAACCGAGCACATTCCAATACTATACTGGTACTCCCGAGCACGAGCCTTCTGGAGTAAGAGCGGCGCATCCGAGAGATTCTGCACGGCAACTGCGATGTGGTGCTGCTGAGATGCTAGCGAGATGGTCGATTACTCCGCCACCCTATGAACTCGCCGCAAACAGTAAATTGAGAGGGGTGATTAGTTTCAAGAAACCGCCGCGCTTAAAGATACTCGCACCTTTTTCTCCAGTCCTCAGCGTTTCTTTCCTCCCAAGTAGGGCGAAAGTTTTTCCAAAACCCTTCGATTCCACGTGGTGGCACCCAATGTTGTAGCAGTACAAAGTTTCCAAGAAGGTACGGGCGACCACATGTAGGGAGGATATTCTTCTCGAGTTACTTGATGTAACCGCCAGCGCTCACCTTCAGTCCGGGTCTACAAAGAAAATATCGGTCTTCCCATTCCAGGTACCCCGGTCCATACCATCAAGCGTGCCCGCGGCTTGGTGAATGGGGTGAAGATGATGTCCTGGACCGTAGCGACGTTGCCGGAGCTGCTCGATGTTTGGGGTCTTGCAGATCAAGAGTACTGGTCTCCAGGTAGCTATCCATGGGTGATTCCATTCAAGAAGTTCTGCAGCTGTTTGGAGGCCACGTGAATTCTAAAGGCGTTTCTCCCACTCAGGCCGCGACTGGAGATGACTTCATATTCTGGGTACATGAAGGTGAATGGCGGCAGCCGGCTCCTGCTTATAGAGGAAGATCTTGGGTATCTTCCGCCCTGGTACTCTAGCCAGCTTCTTGTCTGGGCTGCGAAATCTTCGCTCATATGTGACTCGGCCGGAATGACTTTTTTTTGGGCCACCCCCCCTGTATGGTGTAGCACGCTTCGTTTGAACTTATTTAGCACTGTTCGCTGACCTAAGAGTGTCAGTATATTTGAGAAGTCTTCCGGAAAGAAATGTATGTGTGGGAAATCGCAGGACCAAACTAGAGCTGTGTTATCGAAATTTTTTGGGAGATTTTTCAGCTATTATATCCTATGTCTATTTCTTAGTAAACGCAGTCAACTCAAAATTCTGGCTGTTCTTTCACTAAAAAATATGCGAAATAGTAAAAGCTGAACAATTTTGTTTAACATGATTACGCTCCTGCTTCGCAATCCCTTGAATTTATCAACCTTTTTGTCAATTCCCGTATCTTTGTAGCCCATCGTGTTTATCACGTAATGGTATCCAATTTTACTTATCATGGTCGTGCATACAAGTGTAATGTATAATACGAAGTATATGCATTATTTTTATGTCATACGTATATGATAAAAATCACATTTGTTTATACTCGACGCGCCATGAGCCGCGTCGACAAAAAGGCATCGGCCACAGGCGTCCCGGTTTCGGGAAAAACGCCGCGGTACCAATGGGTACATAAGTTTGAGTGCTGCTGTCACTCACGAGGTTTGTTAGGTGGAAACTTTATTATGGGCCTGACGTTTCGACTAGATCGTCAGGCCATAATAAAGTTTCCACCTAACAACCTCGTGTGAACAGACGAACTTATCTAATCAGGATCTAATGAGGGAAAAACTCACCCAGTTCACACCACAGCGAGAGCGGGAGCCTCGCTATGGTGGACTGGGTGAGTCTTTCCCTCATTCGGGATTTTCGGGGTTTTCTCAGTAGTCTGTCAGAAACGTTAGGGAGGAGGAGATCTTTGGCGGCGTAGAGAGAGCAAATTGAACCATGAGCCACGTTTAGGATTCTGATGAAGACGATCTAGTCAAAACGTCAGGCCATAATAAAGTTTCACCTTAACACCTCGCGTGCACAGAAGAACTTAGTTAGAACACTGCAACCGTGGATTTGCGACGCAAAGCGCAGAGCGCGCTCTCGATACTTTATGTATTGTTTAAAATAGATAGCCCTATTGATGATTGAAGGGACCCGATCAACCTGAGGCCCGTCAGTGCACCTAGTGACTCAATTACTTCTTGAAAAATGTTACTCACCTGGAAGATAAGGCTTTTCAGTAGAGTCCTATGCAGCTGAACCGTTCGCTCGCTCATGTGCTCGGCATTTTTCGATAGAGTTTTTCTTATCAGTATAATAATAACGCGCCGTAATCGATGCAAAAAGCAATACTGTATAACCGCCAGCTGCCATGCAGAATATAGTATGTTGTGGGTATTTTTCCGGCAAGATTAACATCATGGCTGATGACGGCTGGATGGTAAGGTTGTTCTAAACTCCATTAACACAGTTTGTTCAATTTATGGAATCTTCCAAACTCCTTCTTTTATTGTAAGAAGCCGTGTTCATACTTCGCGACTGGAGCGATTCAAGCGCGCGATTGCCTTCATCTGCGGCCTCATCGATACCTTTGGACCGCTGCAGCAAACAGAAGAGTACGCCCTGAACATAATCGAATTTGCAGGTGCAACGTTCAGCAATTAGCAGTGGAGAGCTGACCGTCATAGCCTTGCGCACTTCAAATCGTGCGACCGAAGCGCTCACCGCATTACAACGCAGCACTAAAGGGCAGTATTGGAACAAATTCACGGAGAAATCAGATGCGAAAATGTGGCAAGCCCTTTTGGACATACTCCGCCTTTTCTTCTTCACTGTTGAACGCTCGGATATAGAGAACTGTTAGAACGACTATTATTACTAGCGGGTACCCGAATACACCAACATACATAATAATTCCTGCAGCTTTAGAAAATTCGATGGTTTGTAATGTTCACGTTAGGGATTTGGCATGTACCTTTATCAGACCGGTTCATTGAAGAATTTATAGAATACAGTCTGAAAGCAAAACCGCTGTGGATGCTCCATATCAGGAACGCCAGCGAAAGAAGGAGCATTATCTGAACAGAGAGAATCTTAACCAAGGAGTGCCGGAGTGCTGGGTTCCGTGGATCCAATGTTTAGTTCCACTTAGAACTCTGTTAAGGTGTGTACCGCAGAGCGGGTGTAGTTGAGCACCTCAGAGGGGTGGGAAAAGTGGCCAAGGCTGCAGGATTGTGCCCTGAGCCTTGGCCAGGAGGCTGTTTCAGGTCAAGGCACCTTGCCAAGAATTGCTCTTCTAGTCTGGGCTCTATGCCCTTGAATGTGCTGAACTACCCCGCTACCTTCATGTACGCCAGGAGGTGAAAAGCATGTACTCAGTTGTAAGCGCATCTTACAGACAGTTGTCGGTTTTGGCAAAAAGGGCTATGTGGTGTACCACCTGCTTTTGTGCCTCCGTAGTGCTCAAAAGCGTAGGGCACGATAAATTGTATAAAAAATGTCCTCATCAGAATCAGCAACAAGGGTGCTACAAAAAGAAAATGACGAAAAAAAGCGAGATTAAATGGCGGAAAAATTGCGAAAAACTTTGGTTCCACACGTCACTCGACGAGTCATCTGGAAGAGTTCCCTGTGGGCATCAACCACTGACAGGGCGTTATAAAGATGCCTTCGTTGAAGAAGGTGCTTTACAGCACCTGCTCAGGGGCACCGAACTCTGTCCTGCTAGGCGTATTTGCCCTATGCGCCTTGTGGATTTTTTGTGCCACTTGCCTTTGAGCACAGCTGACAGCTTTTCTGCTTGGACCTGGAGCTGTCTAGCGCCGTTATGCTTTGATCTCACCATCAGTGTTGCACATGCCCTATCCATCCCGGGATGTGGACTCCATGTAATGCATACATTGGTCTACGTTCAGTTAAAGAATAAGTGTTCTGATGGAAAAATTACCGCGAAAACATTTCCGAAACTGGGTAACAAACGTGGTAGTAATCCTATCAATTCGCATCCTACTACACCCTCGAGCGGGATCGGAGCAATCCAGTAAGGTAATGGTGACGTCCACCAAGGCAGCAACAAGCTGAAATCACTCTGCATTAGAAGTGAAGTAAAAATAAAAAATGCAATCAATTGAGAATAAAAATTTGAAGACTCGACTAGTGGGATTGCATGTTACGTTACCGCTAGGACTTCTGGGCACGGCGTCGCATGGCCAATGCAGACAAGGAAAAGTGAAGGCGCTGTTATCGACGGGGGGGGGGCATTTTGTACTATCACTGCTTCTCGGTTTGCAAATCTCACTTTGGTAAAACTTGTGAACGCTTGTAAAGCTGGAGCAGGATCGTCTAGCCACCATCCCAAAACGTGTCAACTCAAGAAAACGCTACCTAGATGGGTCGACACATCTATGGAAAGCAAACTCCCCCGTCGATAAACTGCGCCAAAAGTGAATGTATACCAGAGCTTCTATAGCTGCAAGGAGCACTCGGTGATTGCGGCAATGTGCTTGGTCTCTGAAGAGGGAGCCCACGGATGGATGGGAAAGCCGCTTGCCGTTGCAGTCCTTGAGCGTGAGAGGTCATAACAGTCCTGCGAAGCTCTCATATAACCATCTGAGCTTTCTGAGGAGCTTGGCGCTCCTAAAGCTATCCTTATATAACTAAACAAGTCGTCTGCAATCGCAGTAAGAACGTCTTCAGTCAGCCTGGTTTGCAATCTACAAGTGCGTTGCATCCGCGTTGCGGCAACATACGCACAGTCTAGGTAGTTGGCCAGTATTTTGTAACACTTCTATTATTCACAACAGTGCTGGGTTATGGGCAAAAGTAAGACTCTAGGACGGGACTCGAACCCTGCCGCTTACCGGGTTGTTGCGATATCCGTTACGCTACCGGGGCCATTCTTACCCTCTCAGCTCAATGGCTTATTAATTATATTCTTCACCAATTAAGTCTTGGTGCAAGTGGAGCGTGCCGGCACCGCCGCGTCGTCGCAACGACTACCGCCATATGCACCACTCTACAAACTTACGGTTATAATCAGTAATATCCATTTGTATCGAGCCATTCCATCAGGAGAATGTCGCACAATAATGTAGCAGGAAAAAGTGTTGAGCAGCAAGGTTACAGACCCAGTAACCCTTACCAGATCCACCGTAAAGAGTTGTCGCAAATCGTCCGTCATTGCTCGAGCTGCGGAATAGATCGAAAATCTCATTATCGTATCAGGGGAGGGAAACTACACAGGACGGGAACACTTTTGATGGGTGACAGGAGGTGATGAACACTTGATAAGATTCGATAAGGGGCCTTAGAAGGGGAGGGTGACCGAAATCGTAGCGCAATTTGCAGCAGCTGCAGGACCGTGATTTCAAGAAGTGATATACATGGCAGGACGGGAACACTTTTGATGGGTGACAGGAGGTGATAACACTTGATAAGATTCGATAAGGGGCCTTAAAGGGGAGGGTGACCGAATTCGTGGCAAGTTGCAGCAACGGCGGGACCATGATTTCAAGTACTGATATGCCGTAGGGTGGGGCTGGCAGAAGCTGATAACATCTGATAAGATTCGATAAGGGGACTTTGGACGCGGAGGGTCACCAAATTCCTAATATCGGCTGCAGTGAATTGAGACCATGGTTCCGAGATGGTATACAGGAGGGACGGGGTGGGTGACAGAATCTAATAACATATGATAAGATTTGATAAGGGACCTCAGATGCGGAGAGTCACCAAATTCGTAAGGCGGGTTGCAGGGTCTGTGGCACTTGATTTCAAAAAGTGGTTAGGGGGAGGGGCGGACACCCATCGAACGGGTGACACGAAGAGATGATAAACCACAATGCGATTGATATGACCCAGGTATCAGGCTCTCAGTAGTTCGCACAAACTCACTCCTAGGCTTTATCGTTATTGACATCATGTACGGCCGCTAAAGCAACTGGAGTTCAGATGCATGACGGTTGTTTACTCAGTTGCCATGAACAGCAACTAAGTTTATCACTATGACTATGACTATCTTCCAGGCAACAACCCGAGAGAGGACCATTCGAAGCGCTAGACTGCCGAATGCGGGAGGGCATTCCAGAAAAAACCCTAAAGTGGTGGAGAACGGTAGGATGCTTCAAAGGCTGTTCTTACAAGATTCTCAGAAGATTTCGGTACTAACCCCGGGAAAAGAATGGACAAAGGTGTCTGTGTGTGTGTCTGTGTGTGTGTGTGTGTGTGTGTGTGTGTCACGAAATTCATAACTCCTGTTCCAGTAGCAGTGAGACTTTGGTTCCAGGAGGTAATGGAGGGGGTGTGACGGGAAAACCATTGGTGGTTTTAGGAGGTGTTATCAGCTGATAAGATTTGATAAGAGGTGTCCAAAGGGGATGTTCACAAACTCTATAGTGCGGTTCACAATAACAGTGGGATGTTGGTTCCGAGTAGCGATATGGGGGTGGGGCAGGAACATTATTGGTGGGTGTCAGGATTGAATATCAATAGATAAGATCCGATAATGGGGGTCAGAAGTGGGCAGTGGCCGAATTCATAGTGCTGCTCACACGAACACTGGGATATATAAGTAGTGATATGAGGGATGGGGGGACGTGAACACTATTGGTGGGGGACAGGATGTGATATCAACTGATAAGATCCGATAATGGGCGTCAGAAGTGGAGGGAGACCGAGCCCATTGTGTGGGTCACAGAAATAGGGGGACGAAGGAATTATTGGTGGGGGACCTGATGTGATATCAGCTGATAAGGTCCGATAGGGGGCGTTATAAGGGAAGGACTACCAAATTCACAGTGCGGCTCGCAGCAACAGCGGGACTTTGTTTCCAAAATCCTATTAGGGGGCGAAAAATTATTGGCCTGTGAAAGGAAGGTGAACAAGCAAAGCCTGCGCATTGTATACCAAATGGCATTGTATTGAGTACAACAAAAGGTGCGATAAATCAGTACAGTATTGCGTGCCACACAACTTACGCCTAAATACAGCTCTAGCACTAGATGGATTGTTCTGTCGCCTTCTCGAAACGCAAGAGAGCGTATTCGACTGCTCAGCTATCTGAGGTTCCAATGAATGATGGATATTCCTAGAGGTAGTGCGTTGAGTGAAGAAGTATCAAAACATCGATCGAGAGATTGAAACAGAGTTCTCCGACCGCCTACGTACTTGGAATTGAGGAAAATGATGAATGCTCATTCTTCTTCCAGTTGATAAGGCGTAGGGTGACGTGGGCTTAATTCAGTGTCAGTGATCTTCGTAGTCCCTCGCGCCATGGTCGCGTAACTTTTACATTAGCAGTTGATGAAGGTCATGGTCTTTAGTGATTGGTGCAGCCTTCTCACGGCTGAAAGTCTTTAGTAAGCATAAGTAACCAAATGTGGTAGATAGTGACTGATGTTAAGCTTTTTCAACTCAATTTTCTGGAGTTTAATAAAAAATGACTGCCCCCGTTTGGCACATTTAGCGCATTCTAAATCTCCAAGGGAAAGGTGCCTGGCGAAGCCAGGCCAGCTCGGCGAAGCCGAGCTATAGAGAAGGAGGAGAGCACGGCGTCAGCCGTGCGATCCGACTGGTTAATTATAGTCTTCACCAGTTAACTCTTGGTGCAAGTGGAGCGTGCCGGCACCGCCGCGTCGTCGCAACGACTACCGCCATATGCACCACTCTACAAACTTACGGTTATAATCAGTAATATCCATTTGTATCGAGCCATTCCATCAGGAGAATGTCGCACAATAATGTAGCAGGAAAAAGTGTTGAGCAGCAAGGTTACAGACCCAGTAACCCTTACCAGATGCCACCGTAAGGAGTTCTCGCAAATCGTCCGTCATTGCTCGAGCTGCGAAATAGATCGAAATCTCATTACTCGTATCAGGGGAGGGAAACTGCAGTTGGATAGAGATCGCTTCCGCAACTTTTTCTGGCGATTACGGGCAGGTGCTTTCTCCAACTCAATCATCGTGGTTGAAAGGCAACGGGATTATAGGTGGATAAGACTTTTATTAAACGGTGAGGAAGTGATAATTCCAGTAAGTTAAGAACAGCGCACACGATTCCTGGCGTCCAGCAAATCGCCTGCTTTGCAGAGACAGCGGCTGCACCCCACTTTGCGGCACTAAACCGAATAACGTGGACACGAGGACCGCCCATGCTGCCGCTCCGTTAACCGGCCCCACACGTCCATGCTGCCGCTCCGCTAACCGTCCCCACACAGTTCAACTGGCTCCGCCCACCACTGTATCCACTCATAATAACAGGGGACCCTTCCAAGAGCGTAGGCAGGGGCATTGTTGTCAATAGGAAATCAGCTGGGATCAATCGCGGTGACCATATCGACCACAGAAAAATTGTCCTGTTATCTCCTCCGACCATTCTCTCTCTTCGCTGTGATCTCCTATAAACTCTGTTCAAAGGGGTTCTTTAGAGCACGAGAGAGAGAAAGAGCAGAGCAGAAGGTTGAAGTTTCTATCAGTGTACCTACAGGCGTCGATGGGGATTCCCTGTGGGGGGGGGTCGTATTTGGCCGCCAAAAGGGGGTCGTATTTGGGCTGGGAAAAATTTATTTTTATAGTTGATTTTTCTCGCTTTGCGGACGTTTTGGAGGGGGGGGTCGTACCCCAGCAGAAGGTTGACCACTTTCTATCTGTGCTCTAGAGTAAGAAAAGAGGAGAATATGATACTGTATGCAAATAACTGAAAAATTTGCAAAGTTTGTGTTACTGACTTCAGACCGAATTCACAGAATACAACTCCTGTCGCTACAATATAACCTCTATTTGCACTGAAAGAACTCGTTATTCAGATCCTTCATCAATTTTCCCTTGTTTAGCTCGTCTCCATATTGTACGGATGTTGGACGAGTTGTTGGCTGTCCGATTTTCCACGTGAATGTGGACGATCCTGAAGCTGTGATGCATGTTTGCAATGTGGCTGCTGAATGGAGAGCGACTTTCAAGAAGGATGTGATTATCGATTTGGTGTGCTACAGAAGGTATAAAGAAATCATTTTGTATCGGAGGCGAAGGTTGGAACGGTCCCTTGTGATCTTGCGGGATTTGATTTGTGTTTATACTTCGCGACTGGAGCGATTCAATCGCTCGCGCGATAGAAGAACGAACGCTTTGCAGGCATGGTCACAATGAGCTCGACGAACCGATGTTTACTCAACCACTTATGTACCAGAAAATTAAACAACATCCAACAGCTCTTCAAAAATATCAAGAAAATATCACCAAGGAAGGTGTCGTAGATGAGCAGTACGTGAAGGTACTTTTTGAGCCTTACTATCCCTGCACCCTTTACTATTCGTACTCCTAGCATTCCAGGATGAAGTCACAAAGTACGGTCAAATTCTGGAAGACGCTTACGAGAATGCCCAGAAAGTCTCTTATTTGAGAAACCGTGATTGGCTGGATTCTCCTTGGGATGACTTCTTCAAGCATCGCGACCCTCTCAAGGTAATATTTTCATTCCGCTTAGTGTCGAGACAAAATGGTCCTCAGTTCAAGTACAGTTGTTGCAGCTGGTCCCCACTGGTGTTGATGAAGACTCACTAAGACAGATCATTGAGAAATTTGGTTCTTATCCCGAAGGATTCCATTTACATCGTGGTCTGGAAAGAATTCTCAAGGGGCGTAAGCAGATGTTGCAGGAGAATTCGGTAAGTTACTTGTTCTCTCACTGATGTAGCACAGGTCCGCGGCTCACCACGTTACCTATTAAGAGTAGGATGACGTCTCCCTCACGTCACATGATGGTGTTAATGACGGTTCTAGGGACGTCATTAGCAATGATGAAGTGCAGGTTATCGGTGCAGTTCGGCTTGGTGGGACAGCAAACTGCATTCAGGGGTGCATTCTAATCTTGCACAGATCACCTTGTGAAGATCTGAAACTTAGGAAGTTTCTGGAGCTTGCAGTTGCTCACTCGTACATTTTCGCAACTTCACAGGCGTTCACATTCTTACCAAATGGAGCAGGGCACATCATTGGTTAGGGATTTAGCCGAGTCCGCACGACCCCCCTTTTTTTCGGAGGGGGGAGTGGTACGACCCTCCTCATCGATCAGAGGAGGGGTGAGGTATATAGTACGCACGAAACAGGAAAATCACGAAAAGTCAACCACCACTCCTAGAAAGGCCAGAAAGTAAATACGACCCCCCCCCCTCCCAACAATGAGCAAGTACGACCCCCCTCTTTTTACAACGTCCGTGAAGCGAGAAAAATCAACTATCAAAATAAATTTTTCTCAGCCCAAATACGACCCCCCCTCTCCTGGCGGCCAAATACGACCTCCCCCTGTTGGGGATTCCCCAACAACGATGTACCCTGAAATGGAGACCTCTCGACAAATGAACTACCAAACCGAATTGGCAGACAAGCAAATCCCCCCCCCAATCCCAAGATAGCGCGCAGATTTCTTCTTTATTACGTTTAGGTGACACGTCATCTGATTATTTTCAAAAGTTTATGGACCTGTGCTACACCAGATCCGGAATTCTAGTCGGATTTAATCTCTATTCATATAATGATCTAGCTTGATTGGGCCTGTGGTGAAGCGTTGGCGTTCGGATCGCTTCTCAAAGAGAACATTCATGTTCGCCTCAGTGGCCAGGATGTCGAGCGTGGAACGTTCTCTCACAGGCATCACGTCCTGCACGACCAGATGATTGATCAGAAGGTATGTATGTGTAGGACATCGTTGCCACTAGGGGTGAACAGGCATTCAGAGAATAGGCTGACGCCCCATAGTGAACATGGCGCTATCCTCCCTCAATGGCTGTCCGCACTAAACTATGAACAGTCGTCATCCGGGCCTTGATTAGGCGGCAAAGAGTCGCGACACGGCTACGGCGCGTCACGACCGCGACGCGGTCAGCGACCGCGCTATTAGCTGTTTCTAACTAGCTTAGCATTTTCTTCCTAATTTTCACTGTTTTTGGCTGCTTTTTTGTGGTTAGTTGTTTCTTGTCTTCGATAATTGTGATTGAGATTCCTCTAACTTTGAGAGTGATTAAACGAACAAACAATTAATCGAATACCTAAAAACTCGCAAAAACACTCAATTACAACAACAAAAGAGAATCCACCTCCTAGTACACTTCATAAAGGCAATAACACAACTCGCCTTGCAAAAAAAAATAGGAAATTAAGTGAAAATTAGGGAGAAAATGGCTAAACCAGGCTGGAAACAGTTGATCGCCGCGGTCCTGACGAGCCGCAGCCGCGTCGCGACCCTTTATCCGCCTAACCAACTGCACGGATGACGACTGTAGTGCGTAGGAACGCCTCCTTCGGACCCTCAGATAGGCACAGTAATTCACATTTTCTACTTCGTCCCTTGTAGACGTACAATCCTCTGAACGATCTACAAGAAGGCCAAGCACAATACATCGTATGCAATTCTTCCCTATCAGAATATGCCGTACTTGGATTTGAACTTGGTATTGTAGTGATTGTAGTATCACTGAGTACTGCAGCCGGTGTAGTGTAGTTGTATCCTATACGCTGCCACGCGGGTCTTCGGAACGTTTATTGCTACTGCTTGCGGTAGACCAACAACAAAAGGAGGTGAAGTCAACCTTACCGCGGCAGTCTTTTATACTGCCGCGATGATAATAAACAAGCAAAGTAAACAAGACAGATCATTTTCACAGTATCACGTGCTGGAAATGGTTATAGAGTCTTCTCTATAGGTATGTTCTGATTTTACCACTTTGTGAGCAGTGTGAACTGCTTAGATAAAGCTTTCATCACAGACTTATTCGCTGTGAACGCCGGAGCATGTTGAGGGGTAGGGCTTGGTTTGGCTTGACGCCAGCTCATTCCACCTATTGTGGAAGCAGGCAAGCGACCACAATTGGTGGAGGACCGGCACCAACCAGACCCCCTGACACGTCCCAGCACTCACAGCTAACACGACTGCAGTAGCCACTGCCTTGAGAGTGGTTTTTACTAGAACTGTACAAATCTGTGATCAAATCTAGGTTATCTATGGTCAACCCGAATTCCCTGGTCATCTGGGAAGCGCAGTTCGGCGATTTCGCCAATAACGCTCAGTCTGTGATCGATCAGTTCATTTCGTCTGGTTAGTGTTTTCGCTCATTGATTTCGAGGCCGGTACAGGCTGAAAAGATTGTGGCGCTGATAGGGTTGGGAGGTGCATTCTGCACTTTGGCTACTTCCTTTTACTATTTTTGTAACAAGCGTTCACAGCATTACAATGCGGCCTTGCAGGCTTCTCTGAGTACCATCTGGTGCCCCTTACCAGTCCAAACTGAGCAAAGAGTTCTCTCTTTAATACTCCGAATATGTAATGACTGACGCTATTCAGGACAGTCGAAATGGATCCGTCAGTCTGGCCTAGTGATGCTTTTGCCGCACGGTTACGAAGGAATGGGACCTTACCTACAAATGTGCAATGAGGACGATCAGATTGATCTCGAAGTGAGTGCTGATATATGGGTTTTTTAGACAAATATCGACGCACTGACGCCCCCTCGTGTGGATATTACTTCTATGACTTGCAGAATATCGCATTTGGTGGCACATTTGAAGCTCAGCAGCTCCATGACACCAACTGGATCGTCGCCAACTGCACCACACCTGCCAACCTTTTCCATCTGCTCAGAAGACAGGCGAGTTGTGTCATTTGCCTTCTTTGTGCGTTCTTCGGCTTGGCGAGGGGGGGGGGAACATTTTGCGTTCCCTCCTTTCTTCTGTTAGTTGGTGATATAACTGGTCTGGCCTTGAGACCTGTGAACTCTTGTGAAGCTACGAAATGGCACAAGTGAGCCACTGCCCGCCCAAGCCGAACACCTTTGTTTATTCTGGTTTTTCATTACTTGTACATGTCTTAATACTTCTTTTGGCTTCTTCAAGCTTCTCCTCTGGAAGTGCTTTATTCAGTCGCTACGCTAATCGTCATGTTTCAATTTAAGGTAGCCATGCCGTTCCGTAAGCCAGCTGTAGGTGATGACACCAAAGTCACTGCTTCGTCATCCGATGGCTCGTTCACCACTCGAAGATTTCAAGCCTGGCACAACTTTCCAGCGGGTTATTCCCGACAACAACGCTGAACATGGAGCTGTGAAGCGACTGGTTTTCTGCACAGGTGAGTAGGTGCAGATGAATAGTGTAAGAGTACTACATGTCGGGATGTTTCCAAAATCTCCCAAAATATTTTCGTCGAGTGTGGGAGGTGTGGAAACCCCTGACTGACCGTAAAAAATACTAGTATTGCTGCGCTAGGGAGGGGTATGGCGCATTTGCAACAGCAACAACTAAAAATCGAAAAAACTTTTTGAGTCGAGCTCTCGCTGCGATCAGTACTACCTTCTCATGGTTATGCCCCAACGATGTTGCACACCGCTTAAGAGGGAAAGGGAGTGGACTCCGGGCATGGTCTGTGTCTAAGGGTCCCTTTAGTGATTCACTAGTCCACCCCGCTGGAGCTACAGTATTGTTCGCTGACGAAGGGGAGCGTGTCAGGGGGGGGGGGGGTAAATAGTGTTTAGCGTCATTATGTTATCCACAAATCATGATCGCCGCTAGCTTCCAAAACTGAAGCTGAACAGGCTAGCGCCGCGTTCAACCCACTCCACTTCTCCACTCCTCCTCTGGAGTGCCCCAGCGCCAGCTGGTAGCTACTTTGACTGGAAGTATCTCAACGAAGCAATATCGGCAACTGATTCACTTTCAAAGACAAATACCACTGCTTAAAATGCGCTCTTAAATGTAATTGCACTGAGGTTCGAGAATGAAGCTGTAGAAGGCTGAGTGGGGCTTTTTCAGGAAAAGTGTACTACGATCTGGTAATGGCCAGAAAGCATGTCGGAAAAGAAGATTCCGTTGCGATATGCCGTATCGAACAAATTTCGCCGTTTCCGTATGACTTGGTTCAAGCTGAATGTCAGAAATATCCAGAAGCACGGTCTCAAGAGGTTGCTTACAGTTTTTACGTTCATACCCTTTGACAGGCTACCTTCGCAGCTTACCCCAAAAAACTTTGCTGCCAGCATCTGAGAACTGAAAAGTCAATGAAATTCATCATTGGTGATGTTTTCAGGAGCACAAGAACATGGGCGCCTGGGGCTATGTGCAGCCACGTATCAACAGCCTGATGCAGAGTGAAAATCGTTCAGTTCGCTACACTGGACGTCATCCATCTGCATCACCAGCTACGGGCAACAAGTTCACTCAAGAACAAAAAGACATGATGAGCAGAACATTTGGCGTTCCAAACGCTCAATTAGAAGGTTTCAAAGCGTAAAAATCACATTCACCGATGATAAATTCTTCAGTAGGTCAAATCTAGTCTACTTAGCGCGTCTCTCCAAACTTGCCTATTTTCCTGTTTTCTCTGGAGAATCGCGAACGATCGCTGGTCAGTTCATTTCTCGTAATCTGATACGTTGGTATTTCATTCAAGTTGCCTATTTTGTTCTTCCTTAGGGACACGCGCCTCAGTGGGATTTACACTTACTTGTAAGCAGAAGTACTTATGAAGTCTAGAGCAGCTGTCCGTGGTAGAGGTCTAGTCAATCAGAGAAAAGAGTTGAAAGCCCAATGTTACCGATGTTTGTAGTGTAAGTGTAATCACGCAGTGATAATGATTGCTCAATAATAATTAGGAATGTTCTGTTACGTGTGTGTTTTGAATACCTTGTGGCAGTGTAAACACGTTTCGTTGTATGAGTTATGCTATAACTTTCTTGGCGCTACCGTAGGCGCCAAACGACCACGCGAACACCTCAGGCTCAGCCTTGGAAGAGCGCAGACAACCAGAGTCGTCTGCCCCTGTCTCGAAGAGCACAATTTTCAGCTTCCTCGCTGAATTGATCACTAAGTGACATTGCATCAGAACTGAAGGGAGTTCTGCTCCAGCATTCCCCTTCAACTACAATAGCTCCGTTTTTCAACAAAAATTTCGCGGAATTACCCTCCCAAGACTAGCACAGCCGTGGGTTTTATGAGGGAAGCGACAGGAGAATAGAACTGCTCCTGAGCTCAGCAGTGTTGCGGTGATACCATGTTGTTATAATACTCCCACGAACCCTTCATCCTTCCTTCATTCTACCCGCCTCTCAACAAATTTTCCAAGATGTGACCCTCAATCGGTAGGGGGAGCGGAGTTAGGCACTTCCGATTAACTACCAGTAATAGTCGTAGTCAAGTCAACAAATATAGAGAATTTTTATTTTCCTTTGACCAGTACCACCTTCACATTCACTGACCATTTCCCTTCAGGGATTCATCAACGTACAGAGTGCGCTAGCTGAGCGGCACGTCCTCTGTCTGGTCAGACATTGTGAGCGGAACGTCCTCTGTCTGGTCAGACATTGTGAAATCTGTGGCTGCAAGACACCGACTTGGTGTATATAAACGAAATCCCTGAGATCGGGTAGGCGGAGCATTCGAACACTGTAAGAACTGGTTACTAGTGGAATATTCCAGTCTGGGACAACTGTCATCTTGTTCTGTGTTGGACAGAGACACGACAACGATTGTGTCGAGATGAAAATATCGCATCAGAAGCGTAGACGCCTTAAGGATAAGTTGAAACATGCGGCCACGCCTACCCGATCTCAGGGATCTCGAGTGTAACTCCCATCAGCTGAGCCTTTCCAAGATTTTTGGGCATCTTCTTGTAGTTGTGTAGACCGCACGTACACTCGCAACCCCTGAGATGAAGTAGGCGTGGCTGCGGACCTCAACCAAACGTGACGGTGACTGCGCTTTTGGTAGATATGCTCGTTTTGAGTTTATTGTAGTCATGTTTGTTCCCAACAACGAACAAAATGACAGTTGTCCTTAGTTGAAATATACCACGAGTGACTCATCCTGTGTTATGTCTAAATGCCACGCCTACTCCGTGTCAGGGATAAGGAGGATATGTACGTTGGCATAAGTGTCTGTGCGTACGAATCAAGACATATGGCTGAACCGTGAAGACCTCGACAATTTATTCGAAAAATAGTGCAGCGAATTCAGAATTTTATCACTTTATCGAAATTTTAGGCAGCCCTTTTCTGCCGTGATCATAGATGGATAGAAAATTTCAAAACTAAAAGCATCAATGACACAAATGTGAGCGAAATAGGTCTTGCATGACTCCACAGCGAGGCTGCACGTCTGCACACTATCAACATGAAAGCGTTCATCCAGGGTTTTTCCCGCATAATCGCAATGAATGGGGACGGTTTTGAGAAAAATGGTTCAAGCCAACTGGGGCGGTTCCACCTCTGGTTGGTTTCTTCATTAATCGATCGCTAGCCGAT